>JBBPNN010000042.1:0-73149 GCA_038090935.1 Hortiboletus campestris
CAACCGAATGAGAAGCCTGCCGATGCCCGCCGATGCCGCGACATCATCGAAAGCAATCTGCTCGCTGGAACCCGAGCAGAGTGCGAAGAAGAGCAGAGAAAAGAGGAAGGATGTGAAGAGGAAGAAGAGAATGGAGATACCTGGAGCGATGAGAGGTCTTTTATACTCGTCAGGATTGTCAGCCGCATTCCAAAGTCTAGATTTGGTTTGGCGGCTGACCGGACATCTCAGCCTAGACCAGTCCCTCCTGGAGCCCGCGGCTGAAAAGGTGCAGTGACGTAGTCTATCTTTAGTGGAACATTGCGAACCAAGCTTGAATTACCTCGGAGGCAGTGAAGGATAGGTCAGACGTGCGTGTGGTACAGGCCCTTAGATGACTTGCTCAATACTTGCTCCTGCACCTACGACCACCCGACGAGAAGATGGAAAAGACAGATTGCGAGGATGGGCAGACAAACCACTCGTTTAGCTCGTCTTGCCATTTCCCGAGGAGGCCTTCTCAGACGAGACGGCGGGTGTTGGGCTCGATATCTGGGAAGGGAAGGTAATAGTTTCGCTATCGGGGCGCCCACCCATTCCCGCATGGCCGGTGTAGTACTGCACGATACCGCAGAGTCTGGGCATCACGCTCGGGTGGAGATGTATTTGCGCGACGGTTGTGACGACTTCATGTCCCTATGGATCGCTGCGGGGGCGCAGTGAACGGGAGAACCGGTCCCCAGGACGATTCGATGCGCAGCGACAGTATGCCAGGCATTTGTGGTATCCGACGGTAAATGGTGTAAAGCACCCTTGCGCGATAGCCTTGGGTCGGCTTCCCACTGCTACAAAATTGGCGCGGATCAACTTCCTGTTAGTCAGTGACCCATTCACGACAGTTCCCACCCAGACCCCACGATGCGTCCACTCATCCATTACGACCTCGACGAACCTCCAACAGCCCCCTCCGCTCCCCCGCCCACCGGGTCATACTCCAACACACGCCGGCCACCGAAGAAACGCAAACGACAGCACTACAACGCACAAAACCCCCGGGGAGCACCCCTCCAGCACTGGGACGACCCGGGAAGCGCCGCAGTCGGCGTGGTATACGACGACCAAGAAGGCAGCGCAACGACCCCGGCACCCATCGCTGCAGCGTCATCATATGCATATGCCGACGACGCCGAGGAGGGAGAGGAATATGATGGCGAGGAGGACGAAGGCGTAGACGAAGAGGAGGAGGAAGAGAGCAGAGCACTCACGTACGAAGAGATTTGGGACGACGCGGCCCTCATCGACGCGTGGAATTCTGCAGAGGCCGAATATGAGGTATCGTTTCCTTCTACTTTGCTCCTCCGGACCGTCTGCGAACACGTCGCTCACACCCCCTTTCATCGAAGGCCTACCACGGTACATCGAAAGCCTGGAAAACACAACCCGTAAAAAAGTCCCCGCTGTGCGTCCCCCAGTCGACCAACAAACGGCTAACCTAGACCTCTGACCAGATGGTACAACAAACCCTACACGGCGCCCACACCCGGCCCCAGCAATCCCAAACCAGGCTCAAACCACTTTTCACCACTTGCACCCGACGACGAACCCGAACCCGACACCACTCCGCTCGACTTCCACACGTACATCCCGACACACGACCCCTCCCTCTTTGATACCGGTGCCGGTCCCGCTACGACCGCCCCGTTCTTCGTCCCCCCTCCGTCGACGACGATGGTCAGTCGCGACGAGGCGTTCAATAATGCATTGAGCGCCATGTATTGGGGCGGGTATTGGACCGCGGTGTATCATGTGAGCCTAACGATTTTTCTGTCTGTGCCCTCCATCCTGACTTCGACTCGATCTCGTACCAGTGTCAGAGCCAGACGAGCGGAAAACATAACAACGGACCGGCAGAAACGACTGAGGAGGAGGGGATCGAAGCAGACGAAGACGAAGACGAGGAGGACCTAGTACCAGCCCAGCGATGAGACGTACTCTTCAGGTATAGCGTTCCATACATCATCACGATACACATCAGGTACGCTGTTTTTAAGAAACAAAAGACATAGCATGCTATCTGCGACATTACAATGTTTCACAATGCGATCTCGACGTCCAGCCTCGCCAGATATGAATACACGTCGGGCGACATCCGATATTTCAGTATCCCAGCAAACACCATCAACGACCTCGATTTCTTCCGCAACGAGGTCAGAGTCTGTAAAAGCAGAAAAGTTAGACCGAGGAACCCCGAGGAACGCAAGCGGAGCTCACCATTTGTCGCGTGGCTTCAGCAACAGCAGACGCCTTCACCGATTGGTGCATCGCCGCGAGTGAATCCATCGTCAGAGGCAAGTAAACTTGCAAGTTGCGCTGGAGCGCGTCGTGAAGATCTTTGAATTCTTCTGCTTTCCGAGTGATTTTTGCGACGTCCCCATCCAAAGGAATGAGATCCGTCGACTCCATGATCTAACACAAGTACGTCAGCTGTCACAAGAGACGCGGGGCGAAAGGAAGTAACATACCTCGAGTGTAACGTCCGGTCTCCCAGCATTCTTTGCATTCATCGCCTCCCTCACTCTTAAAAGCTTCACAGCAGCATCTCTATCCCGCCCCACAGCCCTATTCATCCTCTCATAATGCCGCAAAATCTCGACAGCCGTCTTTTCGATCACCCTCCCCTTTTCGTTTTCCCCTCCTGTCGCTGGCAATGAGAGCGTGTTCCCGAGTGCTTGCGCGAGACATGCAATCACAGTGGCGTAGTCACCCGCGAGGTTGTACAACTTGATCGCTTCAGGAATGCGGTCATTTGCCTCCGACTCGCGCGCAGCGCGAATGAGAATTTGATCGTTGTATTGAGCCGTGTTTTGCAGCTGGAGCAGTGAAGCCCCCTGCTCGACGACGCCGCTCTACCGATCGAGAACCATCGTACGTCAGAAAAGTGGGACTCGACGACAAAGAATCAGGGAGACGTACGAATTTCGTCCCATCGGGTCTAAACCCACCGACGAGTTCCTCCCATGCAGGCCCCGAGTGTGCCAATACGATAATACGCCGTGCAAGTTCCCAAGCGTTCTCCAAGTTCTCTTTTCCGACGCCATTACCCTGATCTGCGGATAAGCAAACACAGTAGACGTATTGGAGTGCTTCTTTCGCGTCCATTTTCACAAACTGGCGGACATAGCGCCAGATCAGCGTGGAGAGGCTCAAGGCGGGTGGGCCGAGAGGCGACAAGGACACTGTCAGCGTGGTTTTTGAACAGCTGTTTAATGTTCAAAAGATGAGAGGACATACGAGGGCCAAGTTCAGACGTCTCTGCGCGTGAAGGGACACGCAGCAGACCATGGTACGCCAGTGCAATCGCAAGATGAACCGCCTCAATTTCGGTTTCCGGACGCTCCCATAGTGCAGCCACAGCCTTGTATAAAGGAATCAGTCGATACGATACTCCATGATGCTGCAAACGACGAACCCTTTCAAATTGTCCACACAAGAGTAGCACACTCGCCCAGCTGCCCTGATTAGCTGCATCGAAGTGTCGCTCGCCGTAGCTCAACAGAACTTCGGTCAGTCCACGAAGACCCCCTTCCTCTTCCTCGTCAACCTATTTTGCATCGGTTAGGCCTGTGACGTATCATAAACAAGACTCGATATATATATACCATCGCAAGCTGGTACCACAGCCAATCCTCTGTTGTCGTCGTGACCTGAGGCACCGTGCGTCTGGAGGGCTCCAAACGACCCATAAGTTTGTACAGCGCAAGCTTGAACGGGTCGGCTGAAGCAGAGTGCAACATGTGCGCATTGTAAACACTTTGTAGATGGTCTCTGTGAGGTTTCGACAGCCTGTTGGGCGATGATGAGATGTCATATATGTCAAGTATGCGTTTTTTTCCAACACACCGTCTATCTGGAGACTCGATCCAAGACTTGAAGTCGCTCACAAAGCTGGCTTCCCGGTGCTCGATCGCAGCCTGACACCGGAGCGCCTCGTCGAGGGCTTCTTGTGCATGTCCCGTGCGTACGAGGTAATACAACTTTGCCCATAGTGGCTGGCCAGCTACAAGCTATAACAACGGGTGATCAGAGTAGACCGTGAGAGGGCGCACACAACCTACTTCTATCCGATCCTCCCACTCTCCGTTTTTGTAGTATCTCATCAACAGGTACGCCCGAATCTTGTTTGCCACGCTCGGGTCACCGCCAAGGCGTGCCTCCATAGGTCTTGACTGAATCGACCTATCAATGACATCCCAGTACTGATCCTCAAGTGCCTCTCGGGATCCTTTGGCGATTTGAATTCTCAGTGAAGATGCCTCACGGGAATCCAAATCCGCAAGGTATATGCGTGCGTATTTTCTCTCGAACAAGGGTGCATTGAGAATATGGGCACCCGCGTGCTCGACCGGGGGAAGAGCTGGGGGTTCGCTGGTGATTTTCGCAAGGACGTGAAAGTTGAACATCATTTGAGACGACGCAGCCTGAGGGACGCGCAAATGTCAAAGGATGAAATGAATATAAACTCTCTGTGTACCTCGGCGTTGAGACTTGCGGCAGCTTGCATGAGGAGATGAATGATTGGACACGAGGTTCCCCGTAATCTAGCTGCGTTCAGCTCGCCGACCACACGGTCGTATGCCATCATCTTGCTTTGCATTTGCAGCGTCAAGCTCGGACCCGTGCTTGCCTGTCAACCAGAGGTCTCAGAAAGCGAAACATTGCAAGCTAGCGCGTCACGCACAGCGAGGCTTCCCCTTGCATGGAAGCTCTTCTTCATCTCAGCCAATGCCTTGTTGTCGCTACTCGAGCGACCTCCGAGTTCCTCGAACACCCGCCTTTTCTTTGCCTCCCAGTCCTTCCTGCTGCGGTCTTCGAGGAGCCGATAAAAGTCCTCCTGCGTCTCTCTTCTGCCCTCCTCGATCGTGGATATGAGGTTTTGCTCGTGTGCATGGCGGAGGTAGCCTGCGACGTCCGTGTCTTGTAGGGGTTGTAGTGGAGAGAAAGTGGCGGACGTGTTCAGATGCGCGATCGAGCTGGCCAACGCGGGTGCATCGACGTGCGCTTGTGCTAATAGATAGTTCCTGTGCGTGCGAGGGTGAGCAGGGCGCGGGAGATGGATGAATGGCACAAGGCTCACGCTCTGTCTGTATCTGTCGGTGCGCCCGGCTGGCGAGAGACGAGTCTCCGGGACTGTGCCTCGATCTGGTCGAGGGTGAGGTTGACGGATGGGAGGTCAGGCCGCGAGAGATGGGTGTTGAGGGCCCTGGACGAGTTGAGGAGGGAAGAAAGGTCGTTGGTCGACATTGCGTCGTCGTCGTCGTGACGGTCAGTGGTGAATGTGGTCAACGTCGACGAGGGCAAGACACTGCTGCCAAATTTGTGCATGTTGACCAGTTCCGCTGGGTACATTCCGAATTGCAAGCCTTGGCTGCTACATTCACGTTATCATGGGCCTGAGACCGCGAAAACCACTTCCAAGACAAGGCGTATTCAACCCACACGATGCTACGCGCATCAAGCATACCCGCATTGGCGTATGGGACCTCTACGAGGAGAAGCGCTCCGACATCCCTATCCCAGGCGCGTCGCGTCTAGAAACTGCTTCACACATGCTCCAGGGCCTGCCATATGTATGGAGAATGCTCAAAGACATATGCAGCGTACGACGTTGCTTGGTCTTGATGTTTCTCTTCCTCGCTGTCGAGGTCGCTACCTCCCTCATACCCGCGGTCTCCCTCTGGTCAGTCTCACACCCTGAACCCGTGTTGACCTTTTTCTCATTCTTCCCAGGTATTCTGGACAGCTTCTCCTGCTGGTACGCTTCCCTTCATTTTTATCCAATTGCGCTGTTTGACGTTCCGCAGGTCGAGACTGCGGTCGAGAAGCGCACAGTCGACAAAGATGTTCTCCTCCACGTTGCCGCAGGTCGTGTCGCTTGCACGATAGCCGAGCGTCTCCTACAGTACTCTAGGTACCACATATCACGCCCTCTCAACCTTGCTATCAAACAATTCTACTCCACCCACATATTCCATGCCATGGCACGGCTCGACCTCCCGACATTTGAGGATCCTGCCATCCAACGTCAACTCGAGGGTGCTTGGTCCACCTCTTGGAAGTCAACGGTAGCCTGGGATACAATCCAATCGACTTCGAGTGTTGTTATGACCGTGATCCGTCTATTCTCTCAAATCTCTGTCCTGATCAGCGTACTGAGACATCAGCAAGATGGTATGTTACTCGCCCTGCTCAGTTTCTCGCAGTCGCTATTCCAATGGTTCAGTGGAAGCCATTCCACGTTCAACTCCTTAGGTGATTTCTCGGTTTCGTATCTCGTGAGCTCTTCTTTACACACTTGCCAAATGGTCAGTATGGGCTGCAACGACCAAGGACAAGGATTACATCCGGATGCAGGGCTACAAACATCTTGTGGACAACCCTGTACACCGCAAAGAAGTTGTTGCCGGCTCCCTCGGCGAGCACTTGATGAAACGTACGCTTTTTATTGTAACAATTCAGCGAGCCTTTCGTTGATTGCCACCAGTATACCGGGACACCGCTAGTCGTGTCGGGGATAACGCAGGTGACTTTCCGGAGATGAAATACGGTCACATCGTTCAAGATCGGCTGACTTTGATGTCGATTCTTCGTGAGCCGATGCGCGAGCTACCTCAGGTTCGTGTATCTATTGTTGCCCCACAAAGGTGGTCAACTGACCCATACGCTAGATCGTGTTCACTCTGAGAGCTGTCCAATACCCAGCATCGATACCCGTCTCAATCGCTTCCCTCACACTCATCAACCACACTGCCAACATGTTTGGCACAAGTCTCTTTGCTCTCTTTGGCGAATCATTTTCTCTCGCAGAGCAATTTTCCAGTGTACGGAAGCTGTATGAAATATCCAATATTCGTAACAGGATCGTAGATGGGAATGTACCCTTTCCTGAAAACCAACAGGCCCTCCGTCATGGGATCTCCGTTGAATTTAGGCAAGTATAAGTGCGTTGCATCAACAATATAACCTCACGTCCCCCTAGAAACGTATCTTTCCAGTACCCAGGTTCGAAAGATTATGCCCTACATAACGTCTCATTCAAAATCGGGGCCGGACAGCTTTGCGTAAGCTCACCCCTTCATGAGTGTCACCGTCTGTTGAACTTTCGTCCGACCATACAGGTGATCGTCGGCGTAAACGGCTCAGGGAAGAGCACTATTTTGAAATTGATCTCACGGATATACGACCCGACCGAGGGCACGATCTTCATAGACGATAAAGACATCAAAACGCTTAAACTTGCTGATTTACGCCGTGCCATATCAATTCTATTCCAGGATTATACTTACTTTCCATTATCAGTAGGTTCCTAGTTTCCTAGTTTCGGTATCCTTCTGATATTTCATACTCCCTTCAGATTAAAGAAAACATAGCTCTTGGAAACCCCGACCTCGCTCCTGATGACGACAAGATACGGGAAGCAGCTCGCCTAGGCGGCGCTGAAGAGTTCGTTGACAAGCTCCCCGAGGGATTCGACACGTACCTTGACCGTCCTGTGAGGGACTACTATTCCGCCCTTCCTGAAGGCACCACTATGCTCTTTGGGCGCAAAGTGGACTACAATCGCGTTCGTGGTGCAGGCGCAATGCGCGCGACAGAGACATCGACGTTGAGTGGGGGACAGATGCAACGGTTAGCCGTGTATGTCCAGTCACTCCTGTTATATGCCTCATATCATGTTGCTAACATCGCCTCCTTTTATGTCGTTCCCGATCCACACTAGTTCGCGGACGTTCATGCGCTCGCTCGTCTCTGAAGCGGAATCCCCCGTTGGCCTCCTCCTCTTTGATGAACCGAGCGCCTCGCTCGATCCACGCGCAGAGCACGGTAGGTCACGCCTATTCCCACTGCCTTGCCATTAGTTCGCTCACCCCTTCCTTGCGTCATACTCACCAGATTTGTTTGAGAGACTTCGCGCGTTACGGGGAAACAAGACCATGGTTTTCTCCTCGCATCGGTTCGGAAACTTGACGCGCCACGCAGACCTCATCCTGTGCGTTCCCTCTCCCTCTTGTTCGCGGTGCGGTACTGACCGATGGACCCTTTCAGGTACATGGACGATGCCAAGATCCAGGAAGCAGGTACACACGAAGCATTGTTGGCCCAGGACGGCGAGTACGCACGCATATGGCAGTTACAAGCCGAGGCGTTCCTGTAGCCGATCGTTGTGTACCTCAGGATGTTGGTTGTGATGTCTGTAATGCTGTAAGCTCTGTTGGCCTGCCAGGCCAGGACCCGGGATTTTGGGGATGATGTGAGATAGAATCGACGGGGCGACGCTTGGTCTCGTGGATCCCTGCGTGTATGAGTACAGAACAACCCCGCCCAGCGAATGCTCCACCTTGTCAGCCACCACTCTGCAAAAGACTGTTTTCCAATCTCAATCTGGACCTTTGGGACACGGCTGACACCCCTGACGAGCATATATAAAAAGGTCACCTCCTTCAAGTCGTAGCAGGTATTCCTTCCATGTGATTCTTCCCTTTTTTCCCCTGTCTGCCTCGCACTCTGCTAGGAGTTCCAGCAAGCAGATTGATGGAGCATCGGCGGGCTTCTTGTTCAAGTGTCATGCGAGGTAAGCTCGTTGTCCACGACGTCCACCTTCTGTTGTGCCGACACGCTACATATCATGGTAGATCATCATGTGCGCCAGGTTTTCCGAGTCCGCGGACGGTTCGAGATACGAGTTCTTCTCGCACAACGTCCCGATGTTGAGCGAACATCCTCGCAGTTCCACGTCGAACGCTAGACAGGCAATCCCCTCCGCTCTGACAACCGACGTCGAGGGGAAAGCGCACGACCCCAACCTCCGATTTGGATTGACATCTCATGCAACCGTTCTTGTGCATGGGCGGCGGTAACGGCGGGTTGCACCACTTTCGTCAGCCCCACCAGCCATGACTATGAGCTCCAGCACTTGCTCAGGTGCTCTCGAGGTCATCTATCTGGTCGTCAACAAGCCTGGCGGTAGCGGGTCTACTTTCATACGCCACAGCGACGCAGTATAACCAGTGCCGCTCATCTTGTGTTCGCTACCTGGCAAGGTCTATGGCTAGCTCTGTCCGCAAGAGTCTCAAACATCGTCACCATATACCCTTTTCTTCATTATAACCATCGTCACTCTTTTCGGAACCGGATCTCTATGCCCCAAAATCTGGTACGCCGTCCATGCACAGCATGACCGACTGAATCCTGACGCCATCGTAGAAAAATCACCCCAAAACACACTATGGATATTATGCCCATTATGCTCATTATGCAATCCATTGAATGTATGTACATGCACCATTCCGCTTCCAACGTGATTTGGACATCAATTTATTTATTTACTATCGTGGCTCCTTTGGATTCGATTTCTCCGTGTTTTGCAGTAAATTATGCTATGTTCACGGGGCTTGACTCTGATGACTTGATCCTCACAGTTTCTGGTAGAAGAAATTTAGAAACCCATGGCACGTTCTCTCGGTATGGTCGAACATCTTTAATGTGCCCGTTGACCCTGACAGTGTGTTCGCTCCTCGAGCTCGGATCTCGACCAAATCTTCCATTGCAGAACATTGGATTCGACTCTCCTCGATAAGCAAGTTCTCGGCTCCCCGTCTTTACGCTAATCGAAAGGGGGGGTGGTACGCGTTCTCGAGTGGTGGTCCCGGCACTTGTTCGATCCCCTTTTGCCTGGTTCGACACGCTCACGCTCTTGCATGCGATCCGTCGGGTATGTATCCTTTTTTGTGGTAGTTTTGCGACCAAAACTCCTCTTGAAATTTTTTGTAAAACGGGTGACAGGCTTGAGACGCCACATCGTTGCCTAGAGATAAGCCAGGGCGCGTGCACACGCTGGCGCCGCGGGCACAGTTTGCACAGCGATGGGGTAGCATCGATCCATCATTACGTACCTGGGTATACGATAACACTAAACGTCACCATTATGTACACAGCCTAGGCGAATTCAATGGCGGTGGCTGTGAACGTTCGAGAACGTCCTGGGAATCTCGCCCTAGTACGTCACTGAAACACATGCACGGGTACATCGGCCTGCCCACGTACCGGCATCCGCCTCCGAATTCCGATTATACGTTGCACGCCTGCGCATGACGGTGACCTAGTAAAAGCCCGAGTGACCCTGAAGCCCGAACCCGCCACCCCTGGAGCTTCGATGGACATCCCCGAGGATCAAACAATGTACTTAGTGTGGAGTCTCCGTTCACGTAGGAGGTGAAGTGGAGCTCTCTCTGCCAGGAACACGACACGGGGCAACCCGGCCATGTCATGGGGTGTCTCGGACATCTTCATCTTTTCATGGAGGCTCTGGATCGTGATGCCCGCTGGACAGGAACATGAAATTAGAGTGAGACAGCGCGATTCTGTCGGACGGGTGCGCAAAAGTGTACACTGCAACGAGGCCACGATGAAAAAATACAAGTTCCAGTCGTGCAAATGTGCCTGAATCACATCGTACTTGGTGTATACACAGATCAAAGGGGAACATATGAGACAGGTCTAACGCTATAGTATTTAAACACGTGACGGTATGGATAGGGATGAGTAGAGCGAATACGATTGGAATGAGCACCATGGTACACACGATCAAAGATAAAAGAAATAAACAAGACGCTATAAACAACGCTTGTCCCCGTAAAGTCGACGGCTACGAACTCGGATGATCGGCGGCGGATTGTGCCTGCTGCGTCGATAATTGCTGTTGCAGTTTCTTGAACTGTTCAAACAACTGTTGCACACTCTCGGGCTCTAGAACTACCTTTGTCCCGTCACACCGAGCCTTCTTTGTAAACTCGGTACACAGTTCGTTCATGTCCGCATCCTGTCATCGGACCCATTAAGACAAACGCCCGTAGTATGACGTCGAACAAACAGGACACGAACCTTGAAATGTGGATTCTGCGTGATACACCTCCATGCTTTGAGCACCTCGATGTTATCTGGGCTCTCTTTTGTCTGCGGGAAATTCGAGCCTTGACAGGAGATCATGTCCCCCGTAGACATATCAGACGTCTTATGGAGTGATGGGTTGGGGTGCTCTGTAAATGGCGATTGTCCCTCTGCGACAATGTGCTTGGCAATGTCGGCGCGAGTCAGGCATGTCCGGGCATTGGCACCACCTGGCGCAGACTCGGACGCAGATGGGGGACTCTCTCCGGGATGTGATGGACTCGTCCAACTGAATGGGCTCTGATTAGATGTACTCGGTGATGAGTTATCCGAGCTCGAGGGCGGTGACACGGGTTTATGAGAGGCAGAGGAAGGTTTGACACCGTTGGCATGTGTTACAGGCGAGATCGACGTGCTTTCCACCAGTGCGTTGAAATCAAGCGGGCCTTGGTTGCCCATGTAACCTCCTCCAAACAACTCGTCGAGGCTATGATTTGGATGTAAAAAATCCGTGTGTGCGCTATTTTGAGTGAATGATGGGGATGGGGCTGTCAAAGTCCATGAATTGGAGGGTGAGGAAAAGTTGAAGTTGAAATGATCAAGGGAATTAGCGGGAGATGTGGTATTGGACGAGGCTGATGGTGATTCGTCCACAAAGGACATGAGAAGAGGGCTGGTTGCGATAGTCTTGTAAGACTGCGGCAATGCATATGGGCCATAGGGGGACGAGGTGGTGTCTGTTTGCATAGGCACGTCTGGGGGCTCATCGAGTACACTGAGCATTGACGGGTCAAAGGTGGTGAGCGAACTCCAATCAATGTCTGAACCAAATCCGGAAGACTTTGAGGGGGTCTGAGAAGAAGCGGACGTAGGAGCAAAGGGAGATGGCGCGCCAAAGAAGCTAAAGGGGGTGGACTGCACTGTCGAGTTCGGGGCTGGAGCGGACATTGGCGCCGGCTTTGGGACAGCAAACGTGAACTGCGCCTGTTTCAACGCGAGGTTTTCCTGTTGGAGGCGGGATAGGAGATCGCGCAGGTTTGTGTTTTCGGCTTCCGCAGCTTCGTTTTTTGCCTCGAGTGCGGCCACCTGGTCTTCCAGCTGAAAGAGATGAGGGAAGTGAGAGTGAGACAGGGGTAGTAGGTAGACTCACGTCTTTAACATGCTTTTCCTTCCGCTCTCGAAACGCACGCTGTGCTGCTCTGTTCTGTTCCTTGCGCTTGAGCAGACGGGATTCGTCATGCTGTGGCAGTAGCGATAAGGGACATTGTGCGGGATGGTGTTGGGGATGAACTAACCTGAGAGTTACCGGTCGATTTGCGTTTCGACGGCTGGGGCTTTTTGGAGGGATTTGGGTCGTCGGCTGGTGAAGGAAATGAGTGGCTAGAGATCGGGGAGGGGATGCGACAAACCGGTATGTTGGTTCTTTGAACTTGGGCCAGGCTCATCCATATCGTCACTGCTGGCTTTGCGTTTCAGGGGGGCGTCTTCGGCGTCGTTTGGGCGGACGTGGGGAGAGTGTCGCGTGGAAGCAGCATCTGCGTTGCTGGGTGGGCTGGGGCTGCTGTCGTCGGAAGGAGAAGATCGCCGCCGTGGGTGTACGCTCTGCGGGTTGACGCTGTGATCGCTGTTGCCGGATGATGCAAACTGTTTCTGGATGAGGGCGAGGAAGTCGTCGTCGGGGAGCTGCGAGAACTGGGCGGGTGTTTGAGAAATGTCCCAGAGCGAGTTCATGGATGAATAGTTGTTCATGGTCGACTCCTGACCTGTGTGATTCCCCACTGACACTCGTCCGCATCCTTTGAGAGGTGATGACTAAGCATATCTATCTTATTATTTATTTATTATTCTCTCGGCGAGTTTGCGTGGACCCGACGGCACGTCACAACGCATCACCCCCGGATTCTGATGGCGTCGGGGACAAAACTCTTCCGCCATCCTACGCCCGCATTGCTATCATATGTAACTGCGGGTGTCTCGGCATACACAGGACGTACGGCCTCGACGGGCCCGAATCTGTCCTGACTCGTTTCGACTCTATGCGCCTCGAGGTCATTTCATCATGCTGGTATCCGTCCGATGGCACCACTCCTAACTCGATCTCTCCCGACGGAGCATTTTCTTGGTCTCTCCTGTCCATGCCAATCTCGTTCCGAGCGGGCCAAACCGCCGAATAGAGTATATTTGACAAAGTACATTCGAATGAGATTTAGAAGAAAAAAATGAATGAACTTCGAGCCTCGGCCCCAGACAGATGAGAGGAAAAATAATGACTACCCTAGCGTGAGAAAGACGACCCTTAATTACTAAATTACGTAACGTCCGAGGCGACATGTTAGAACAAAGAACTGGTATCACTACGAAATATCACGTCGGCCAAAAAAACTCGTGATCGAAGGAAAGTCACTCACATAATATTCGATCTCCAACTGCAGGGATCACTATCAACAACGTCCGAATTCATCGCGCAAATCGTTCACTCACAAATAGAAAGGCAACCTTCTGCGGCCAGAGAATATGCAGCCCAACAGGGTTGTACACCTGGGTATTCAGCTCCTCGATCTTCTGTTTCAACCGCCGCATTTCCTATGCCCAGTCTCAGACATCATCCCACTCACCACACCCGATCACTCACCTTTGTATAATGCGAAGCCATGACGAAAGTCGACAGCTGCAGCGTGACCACGGCTATAAAGTTGTCCAAGAACGAACGTCGTATGCAATGAGCCGATATCAAGATCTCGTTGATATCATTCATCGTTTGGTGAAACTGAGTCGGTGTGATCTGCCAACGACAGTGAAACACGAACGGCCCACATGTAAGCTCAGGAGCTACGTACCCGTCCCTCCAGTTCGAGGGGAAATACAGGGGAGAATTGGATCAATTCGCCGCCCACATAATCCCGCTCTATGCGAACTACTTCGCGTGGATGATGGACGCCGATCTGACCGACTGGGGGAGTCCCATACGCCGAGTCAGACGGAGGCGGTCCATAATAATACGTCGAATGCGGAATCAACGGACGTCGACGGCTATGAAACAATGGAAAGAATCACAGGCAATAATCAGCAGCAAAACACCACCGACATCCACGCAGACGCACCTCTTTTGCAACGTCCCAAACCGCTTCGAATTGAGCGTCGAGTAATAGTCCGACGCATATGTCTCGTTGTTGTCCCCGGGCGGATCGAGATCGTCCCAGGGTTGCGGCGATGGCGGTTTGAACTCAAGACGCAAATGTCGTACGTCACGGTTGCGCCCAGACGACCTGAACGACCCCCACCGCGCCTTCTCGTTCATCTCCAAGGACTGGTCGCCGCCACGTACGCTCTCCAGCGCTTGCGCAGAACCTACATCTTCTTCCGCCTCCCCCTTCTCGCTCTCGCCTTCCCCTTCCTCCTGCGACCGCGCCTTGCCATGATGCCGCAACGGATGCCATCCCTCCCCTATATCCACTTCCTGCAGTACAAGCACTTCCTCCCTCCTCGACACATCCCTACCTTCCCCACCTCCACTCTCATCCGTGGCTGTGTGCAAGTGGGGCAGCGACACCGCCTCGGTTCCGTCCCTCGGCGCCCCTGCCTCCCCCGCCCCTTCCTCCAATTCCACCCTGCCCGCGCCAGATCGACAGCGCACCTCGCCGCTCGGTCGTCCCTCGCTATCACCATCGTTGCTCGTCCGTCTCGCGACCCCCACGCCCTCTGCATCCGGCTGCGTCCACGATGTCGCCTCAGACGACTCCCCCATCTCCAGAGCCCCCCTCACCGACGACCGCGACCGTGACCGCGACTGCGACCGTGAGCCGGAATTCGAATGCGAATCCGAACGCGAGTGCGAACGAGAAGCAGGCGACACGCCCATAGACGACCGGCGAGACGCACCAGACCCTGATCCAGACCCCGACCTCGACCTCGATCGGGAGGTAGAACCGCCCACGCCACCCCCTCCCTCGTCGTCCTCGTCGCTCTCGTTCCTGCTGTGCTCGGCACGTGGGCCGTCGTCGTCGCCTCCCGAAGCGATCCCAACGTGTTGAACCTCCTCGTCGAGCGTGGTCACGGCCACACCAACACCTACCTCCTCGACCTCCCCCTCACCCCAGGCCTCTGCCACTGCTATATTCTCATTCCCATCCCCATTCCCGGTCCAAGGCGGAAAACGATCCAACGCATGTTTGACGGACACGTGCTCGAGGGACGTCATGACAAGGCGGAACACATAAGAGGAGTGCGTTGAACTTGGAGTTTCAGCGGCGTGATACGTTCTTGATACTTGATTGCCACACGGACTTGAGTTGAAAATTGCAGGAAAGACTCCTGTGTGTGTGTGCGCGCACGAAATGAAACCGTGTTCAGATGAAGGTGGGATGTGTGTGAACTGAATTGGGCCGGTTGGCGTGTCGGGTGCGTGTCAAAAAAAAAGATAACAAACCTGTCAAACCAAGCCACAGATGTGACACGCCGCAAATCAACCCACTCCGAGATTTCCACAGGTAAAAAAATCGATTCTACGAGGCAATTGCAAACAGACTACATGTACATATGTGCGCTAATACATAAGTGATTTGGGTCTCTGTGCATCTGTGCAAATGGGCAATTACTCATATCGTATCGTTCTGTCATATACATATGGGGCACGCTAGGTCCCACGATCACGCAAGAAAACAAAGAACGAAACTAGGCAGGCGATGGGTCCTTCTTCTCGTGCAAACGTGGTGATGGGATAGGTCGCGCAATTGGAGACCCCGCGGCTGGATTCATCACGTCAGACAGCTTTCCCCTCGACGGCGGAGACGGAGTGCGTCGGTCAATCACCATTCGGTCGTCTGTGGGCGAAGGAGCAGGAGACAACGTCGCAATGGGAGGGAGCGCGATAGCACTGTGACCAGCTCCGATCGGACGCGGGTGAGGAGGAAGCGACACGGGTAGGGAAGGCGGGCTGGGAGGGTACGGATGTCCAGCATCAGCGTGCTGACGAGACTCGGGAGAGCGAGAGGCAGCTTGTGTCCGGAATGGGGTCGGTGAAGGTCGCAATGGGGGAACGGGTGTGTGTCGCCCGGTAGGAGATTGCGGCCCGCGCTTTATGGGATCCACTCGTGTGCGCTTGTTGTCAAGCTCATCTACACCATCGCTCAACGGTCGCTTGAGAGAAGTTCCGCCAGGGGGTGAAGGTCGACTACCAGACGTGGAAACCGACCCGCGATGCGACATCACTGGCCGTGGGGATGTCGCTGTATGCCTGCTGCCGTTTGATAACGTGGGTGAGTGCATCGGCGCACTGCGAGACTGCGAGAGGCCGACAAGTGCATCCGCGACACCCTCATCATAGTCTTCATCCACCACACGCGAAGGGGGACGAGGGGTTGCAGTAGTCGGAGAAGGTTGCAGAGAACGACTGCCAGAACCGTTCGAACTCGACGTATCGTGTGCTTCCTTCGCAGAAAATGACCCAACTTTGAACGAAGCCGATAAGTTCGCGGAGTGTTCCTCCTTTGGACGACGCTGGCGCTTCTTGCGTTCCTTCTTCGGCACGTCCCCTGGAATCGATCCCGCCGCACTCTGTGTGTCTGAGTCTTTCTCCTTGGTTTGTTTCCTCCTCCTATCCTTCCCATCAGGGGCAGGCGTCGAGTTGGGAGACTCGGACAGGCGCATGCTGCTGGTGCCGCTCGTGTGAAGGGGAACACGCGGAACACCCTCCGGCGATGTGGCAATAACGATCGATTGTGGGCGTTGGTCCAGTGCTACTTCCGTTTGCCTTGGGGTCTCGCGTGCATCAAATCGCGCCGGGTCGTATCGCCAATGGCTATTCTCAGGCGGTGCCGAAGATCCGGGTTGAGGAGAGCGGGGGTGAGGGGGACCACTAGGCGGTTTCGACTCCCAAAACGTGCGTGGATGGTGGGCAGTGGGATGGGCAGAACGTGGGGATGTTTCCATCGGGCTCGCACCACGATGGTGGGGTCCAGGGGAACGCGACGGGTAGTAAGGATACTCTGGTCGGCTCCGTTCCCAGTCGCGATGGTGCTCTGGCGGTGGTCCACGACGCTCCCATGGCATCTCACGCTCACCCTGGCGTAAGGGCTCGCGTGGGTAAGGGGACCGCGGTGCAGCCGGCGCGGCAGGGCCAACTGGTGGACGACTTGAGGGAGGATAAGCCTGGAAGCCGGGTCCAGGAGAGCGAGCGCGTGGTGGGGGCGGGGGCGAAGCGGATGTGGAAGGCGCACGCATGGAACGACTAAAGTACTCCTGGGTATGCCCTGTCGTCGCACGGGCGGCAGAAGCACGCAGCTCCTCAGTCGGGACCTGAGGTTGTGGGATGGGGTGATGCAGCAATAGATTCTGGTGGCCGGCCGGCCCACGAGTCGGACCCTCACGAGGTCCAGAAAAGTCGCGAGGATGAAGGGGGCGGTCCACATCCATCGGAGCCAACGGCGTGTGAGAGGGTATGTGGCGCGACTCATCAAGAACAACAGGCGGCGGGGGACCTCCTCTGAACGGCCCGGGCGAGGACCGACCTCCAACTTGGGCAGGCGGTGGTGGCAAATGAACGTTATCTCCGTTGGACGGCCCACGGGAATCCGATCTGAACAAAGGACGCGAAGCGCCTGACGTCGATGTTGACTGCAGGAGGAGAGGGGGCCCGGTGAGACCGGGAGGGGGAACGACAGCGCTCGCATAAGCGGTCGGATGTACATCTTGAGGCCCAGGTGCGGCAGGTAGTTGTCCCCCCGTAGCTTGCGCGTTCTTCAACAACTGCAGGCGTTGTGATATGACGTGGTTGCCAGGATCGAGTTCGCTAGCCCGCGCATAGGCGTCGATGGCGTCCGAAATCTGATTGTTGCAACTCTCGTAGAGACTGCCGAGATCGAACCACACCTCGGAGATGTATGGGTTGATTCTAATAGCACGCGAATATGCGTCCAGAGCGTCACGAAACTGATTAATCTGGAAGTAGAGTACTCCGATGGAGCACCAGAACGTAGGGTTGCGCCCATCGCGATAGACGGCCTGTTGATATGCTTCGTATGCCTTGTTATACTTTTGCCCCGCCATGTAGGCACGACCGAGGAGATACCAGCTTTGAGCATCAGACGGGTCTGTACAGAACGATGAGCGGAATCCATGATACGGAAACAACGGCTTACCGGCCTCGAGACTCTTGGTAAGATATTGTATAGCAAGCTCCTGGTTCTGGAAGGACGAGCCGTCCTGGTGGTACAGCCAGCCAAGTTGTTGAAGGACTTTGGCATGTCCGGGATTGTCGACGACGACGCGCTCGTATGCGTCTTTAGCGCGGACATGCTGGATGGGGATCGGTGTTCATCATAGGATCCGACTTGAAGAAACAGCGAACTTACGTCTTTTTGTTGCTCGTAAACGTGGCCGATCTGGAACCAGATATCGGCGTGGGCAAGGGGGCTGGGGGGATTTCGGAGAATACGGTCGAAGCAGGAAAGCGACTCTTCGTATTTGCCTTGCTGTTTGTAGATGATACCAAGGCGGAAAAGAATCTCGTTTGCCTTGTCGAAATCTAGTTCTGTTAAATGAGTACATAACAGTGCCAGAACGAGTAGGAATAGAGACCAACCTTTGTCCATTTTGAGGACCGACGCGAACGCTTCCTCGGCATGATCCAAGGAGCCATACCGGTCGTAGAGTATTCCGATACCATACCAGAGCTTAGGATCCTCCTGCACAGCAATACATGTTACACGTTGACGTGTAGTTGGAACGGGTGTCGTACCTTTGGATTTGGTAACAAATAGAGCGCTTGCTGGTAGGCAGAGTATGCCTTTTGGAGATCATCCTGCATGAGGTAGCAGTGACCTAAAGCGGGATAAAATCAACATCGAAATGTTGAGAGAATACAGAAGGGTATTTACCGAGTGCACTCCAAACTTCGCCGTTGTCTTCTTGGAGTTGAAGCACGCGCTGGAAGTATTCGATTGCCTAAAATGGAAGGACAGTGACATCAGCAATTGAACACGTGAGAATCGAGATCGGATCTCGAGAATAGAACAAAAGAATGGAACAAGGCGATGTCACGGCGGCGTCCGTGACGGACATCCTCGGGTTCTAAAAAAGGATTGGCAGAAACGCTTAGCCTACCTTTGGATAATTTTCTTTGACCCGAGCGATTCCTGCAACCTGAGACAGCCCTGGCAAGGATATCGGATTGTGCCGTAGAGCGTTCTCATATGCCGTGATGGCATGTTCAAGATCACCCATCTGCTCAGCAACGCGGCCTGGGAAATAAGTACGACTTTAGGCCATATTCTCGGATTTAAAAAAAAGTTTAGCGCACCAATGAGAAGCCACGTTTGTTCATTAGCAACCGCAAGCTTATGAATTACGCTCGAGGAAGCAGGCGGTCCGCCATTTGGCGGCGGTGCGTTGGGCACGACAACGGGGGAAACGATCTGATTGGTGGGTGGGTGTGCATGATTGGAGCCGTTTGATAGGGTCGCGGGAGTTGAGGGGAGGGTGGCGGAGTTGCCGTTGAGATGGGGCGGGTGCGCGGGGGCGGGATGGGGAGGATGTGTGACGAGGGCATGGGGGTGAGGATGAGAGGGCTCGTGCATGCGGCCTTCCCGGTCGGACTGACGGGGAACGTGTCTGTGGGACATGTGGAAGTGCGGACGCCGTGAGGATGGAACGACGGGGGCGCACTTGTGGAGGTGACGAGAGGGGAAGAGAAAGCGGTCAGACGCAGGAGGATGGTAATATATATGCTGCGGGAGAGGGGAGATCAGGGCCAAGACTTCGCACCCCAGTCGCACGATCAAAGACGATCAAGCAGCTGGGTGACAGATCTGAGATCAGTCATGTTGAATGTCTGATTTGAATATGCACCGATTTAGTATGACAGCCTCCAAATTATTAGCCGCGTGCCTGCTCGCCCTATTTACGGCCACGTTGCCGTTGCCTGTCGCGGTCACTACTTTTTTCAGCCGCCACAACATGTCCGCGCACATGTGGAGATGGGCTTATCCAATCGTGGCTCATCGTGAGTTAAAGAGCTTAACGGCCAGCTCACGCTCGTCACCCTGTTCTAGAATCTCTCCGTGGATCGTCACAGGAAGTCTTACACACGAGCCGTGGCTTCAACTCCGTTGCTACTTGTAGCCACGATGACTCCGCTCGGCCCTGAGGCAAAGGCGTTATGTACATACGCCCTCGCAATCCGGTGCGCCTCCCACTGTGCAGCACGCATGTCCTAATGCGCTCATTGCCGGTGAAGCGTGCGGAACCATTACTGCATGCGCTGAGAGATCTCGGAGGCGATAGCTTCGCCTCCTGACAATCGAGCGGCTACCGAACTACCGGTTTCAACCTTCCTTTGATCAAATATCTCAGTCTAGCCTGGTGACCGTTTTACTCGCGATTGGCATTTGGAAAGCCGTGGGCTGTTTCCAGGGTCCGTTTATTCTAATCGGGGAACTGATCGCGCCAAGTTCATGCTCAACCCAGCCACGCGTGTTATTCCTTTCTTGGACGACCGTCAAACCAACGCACGACGGCATCATCATGTGAGATCCTGTCACCACGGTTTACCCTATCAGAATGCAAATACGTGGAATCTCGTTCCATCAGCCCTGTGTAACGTGTGCTTCCCTATCAGCCCTTTTCACCGCGATCCAAGTACATATAGTACCCGTTGAATGAAACTATTTTTTTTCGCACTCCGCCACACATACAGACAAATACTCCAAGTAGAGCCACGCGGACCCTGTGACACCGCCATCCCTGTGTGCGATCATAGTACCATGACATCCATTTTGATAGAGTATTATGGCATGTGTTCTTTGTTCTGCAAGGAATGGCAATGATGGTGTGGCCTTCCTTGTCTCCTGTCTCGCTTTATCACCGAGACATCCGTTCAGTTTCGGTGACCCTCCCTATCCACTGCAGCAAGTGACTCAGAGACTATCCGAAACACAAGTCGAATTCCAATGCACTCTCCCAAATCCCGTCAAACCTGCACCGAGCCCTGCACGGTCACCGGTTGTATTCGCCTATCTCAACTAAGTTGCAGTTAGTTATGCAATTAGGTAAGCAAACCCTTGGTTCCATTTCTTCGCTCGAGACGCTTAACGACCGGGAACCAGCCAACCCCAATTAGGAACTGTGTGTGTTCCAGTTTGGCTCGATAACTCTGCTTATCCGCTTGCTTCGTTGCAAGTGCAGCGCCCGCTTCGAATCTCGATGGCGGTGGTAGGGTCACGTCAAATGAATGAATCCACACGATTGCCAGCAGAAATGGTCGTTCCGCTCCAGTCGGTGCGATGTAAAGCCGTCGGGAGGTTTCATAAAACGAAGGGGGCGCCGAGATCCTGTGACCACCATCACCTCGCTGCCATTCGCCTAGCGTCAGGTGCCATCGATAACCCTCCGGGTACGGATTAATAATCCCCCATGCGGAGCAACCTCAGCCGGCGTACAGTTGTCTAATCCAGCGCATTCGCGAAGGGATCGTCAGGATCATGCGGTCCGATGTCAAATCCGGATGAGCCCTCCACCTCGGAGGACGTCGGATGTGACAGCACCGCTTGAATGAGTAGTGATACGCCCTGATACGCCATGTGGAAATTCGTCTGCAAAGACGGTCTGTAACGTTATCCCGTGACATCTCTACAGGTCATTTGGGAGCTGTGAGTGGACTGCGGCTAGCAAAAAAGGAAGTTAAGGGGGCCCCGCTGCACTTTCCTGCAATATACTAATGCCGGCAATGAATGCTTGTTTAGGATCCTCCTTGCGCAAGTCGCGAATGATGTGAAGAATCGTGGGGGACGACATTTAGGGGGCGGAAAAGGTCACCGGAGGTGTTCGCGCAGCCAATTGGGGTCCATGGCAATCAAGCAATAATTCAGGAGCTGTACGAAAATTGCTGGCAAACGCGCAGCGCGCATCGCTTGCCAAGTACCTGTTCGTCGCAGGTCGGAGATTGACAACCACCATGTAGTATGGGGATACGGCGAACCTGCTCAAACGGTGATATTAGTAGACAACGATCTCCGCGGGAAACGTCAGTATCCATGGCAGGTGCCCACGTTGCGTCGAGCAACTTCTGCCGCATCTGCGAAGACAGATTGTAACGTGATCGCTTCCCAACTTTCCATGTGAGAGTTGATTGGAGGGGCGATATCGAAAAAGGGAAATCAAGGGTTCATTCCTGTGCATTGCTAAAACGAAACAAAAAAAATTAATTCGAGCCTCGTTGTCGGGTCGGTGATCGAAGCACGTCGTCCTAGACTCTTCATAAAAGTGGCCGCCATAATTGAAACATGCCTTGGCCAACGACGTATGGGTCGGGCGTTGTAACGGAGAAATTTGTATTTCCTGCGAGCAATCGGACAAATGCCCCCACGTGGGTTCTTGGGAGGTACTAGATATATCTGTGGAGCAATATAATCAATCGCTCGTCAAGCCACTGACAGAGTGCCGCAAAGAACAACACAAACCGAAACAGATGCGCCGCCAGGGAAAAACAAGAAAAGAAAGACACCGAGCCTGACTGCGACAGATTGTGGTCTCCGTTCAAGCAGATCGATCACCTGTCAGTAAAATTGTTCCGCATGCCATCACTTAGGCTGGGAACCCGTGCACTATCAAGGAGAATCAAAGCCGCCATGAACGCGCTCGGAGCAAGTCCGAAACGGTTGGCTTGAATAGCCGACGAAGTATAGACCATGAAAGCTAAAAGTGGGCACGACGGTGGGAAGATCCGTGATTCCGCACAGAAAAACTGTTGAGGCATTGAGGAAGAGTTCTAAATCCACAAATTGATCTTAGTGCTCAAGATCTCTTCGCACGAACGGACGAGATCTGGGACCGGTTCCAAAACGGGGTCACTCCTGCTTGTTTGTTCGTATTTGTCTTCCACCTCAATCTCACAGTGCGCCCCGTCAGCGAGCCGCTCATCATCGAATCCGACTGTAATCATTAGCTCCTCTGATACCAGCCATGACCCGTATGTTCCTACTGTACATCGTCGTCCGAAGCCATGCACTGATTTTCGATCAGGAGGAAACCAGCGAGAGATGGACCGCGCACGGGCGGCCAAGAAACAGGCGGTCGCCAACAAATCAAAGGCAAAGGAAAGCAATACCACTCTAGCCAATCGTAAGGAGACGTAAGCATAAGAGGTACAGCTTTTCCCTTTCTTCTCTCTCACTTGGCCGTTTTCGTACAGTGATGCTGAGATTCTGCGCGCAAAACAAAAGGCACGGCCACCCTTGGGCTTTACGATTGACATGGGCGTGATGACTGACGTGGTGTTTTCTCCAGAAAAACGATGAACAAAGGGCTGCCGCCGAGGCTGCTGCACGAGCTACGAAACCAAGTAAATAGCATCGGCGAGTGGCAGGTCGAGAATCTGTCGTATCCCCCTATTGTCGTTCTGCTGTCCCACCTGCATTAGAGGATCATTCGGTGGGAGTTTGTACTCGTACATCCTTGTTCTCCGTCTCGTACCCAATATCACTGGTTTTTCATATGTATGTTTCTGTGAAACGCAATCGTGGACGATAACCTTGTATATTTGGTAACCCACCGTGGCTATCGCCGCATCTGACGGAACGAGGATCTGGGAGCGCCTTCATAGAACTGGGCCAAGCTATTCAATCAGGAAAAAAACAAGTCCATGGGAACTTGGAGTGCTCATATGGAAGCTGTCAAGATTCCAGTTTCGGATTGCGCGAGGGATTATCAGTCCGGAAACGTCTCGTGCTGCTCCCGGTGCTCCAAAGGTACCATCCAGCATCACATCCCGGACTTTGCGGCGCTGCATTGACATCCTCCCCCCAACTGAGGCCAGCGTATGATGTAGCGGAAACTAGCGGCCCACATGGAGCGGGATCGATGGAGCCCCATAACACCGAATGAAGGTGGCCCTTGTAGGCCCCTTCCCTGGGCGCTGCGGTCCCGCAATTGTAGGGATCCGATTGCTCTTCGCTACAGTGGTATGGACTTCTTCCTACCCCTCCGTCGTACCTTACTAGGACGTCTTCCTCATGACGAAACACATGAACTAAACATCCGTGACATGTGGCAAAGAACAGTTGCTCCTGCGCCAGGCGGCCACCTGGGCAGGACGTCCGCAAAAGCCCTGCAACCACTTGTCAGTTTATAGTTTACGAGTGCATGCACATCCAAGATACATCGCAGTAGACATCGCTCAGGACTACGGACTGAAACGTTGAAACGCAAGCTGGCATCATTTTGAGTTGCCGCTGCGACCCTAACGCCGCGCGAACGCGTTCCTCGGTGAGATCCGCTCTCAACTCCCACCGCATCCCCTAGCCTCCGGATCTCAATTCGGAGCGTTTGCGCAAAGTGTGAAAGCCCGATTCGTATCAGCTCGAGATTTCGGACAGCACATTGATCACGCTCACTCTCTCACCGTCATAATCCTAGGTGTCCGCAGCTGGTGGCACGTCCTGGCAGGCGGCCCCTTTTAAAGCTGTCCTTTTGACTTCATCGCTGTGCCTTATCGTCTGCCATGTGGACCTTGACGGCGACAGGACAGAGGGGCTGACAGGCGCGTCATTCTGTGGCCAGCCAAGATGATACGACATGCTTGACAGCCGTTGACACGGATCTTGACGGCCAACGTGTTGACAGTCTCCAGTGACAACATATATATTGCAAGCCGAGCACCACAGGGCACCCAATTTAAACCCACTGCGCCACTTCATCAAGATGTTGATGGGCGTTTCCGAAACACGCCAACCTGGGTTACGCTAGCTTCGTCACCAGCAGTTTGATCCCAGACAATCGCGCCGCAGAGTCACCGACATAAAGCATATGTCAAGAATGCCGCCCCGTTGAGCACGGAACGATCGCCTGGCTGGGCTTGGCCATCCTATTACCAAGCGGGATGTATAAATAGTGACGCAAGCAACCAGGGATATGAAAGGCGCAGACCTAACCATTAAATTCCAGGGGCGAACGAGCCTTTCCCTTTGCAAGGTAATAACATATTTCGTACAATCGCTTCATTCCCCAGAGGGCTAAATGATCTGATGCGGTCGGGTCAAGGTTCAACAAAGGCGCGGTTAATAGACTTCTATAGGGCTATCCGTGTGATCCGAGTGGCTAAATGTGCAAGTAGGGCACGTCACTTCACTTTAATTGCCTGTCCGCCCTCCAACCGCCTTCGGCGAGGTGCATCTTCTGGGGAATCATCCGTCTTTCCCTTCTGATATAACCCCAAATTGGGGTGTAATGGGAGATAAGGCTGATGAAAGGATGGAACCGGTGCAACGGGATACGAAGTTGGCGAGGAAGTTGGTTCATGACGTGACCGGTATAACGACAGCAACGCGTTGACAAAGAGTGTCAGGAAGGCAAGTGACGTCAACGAGAACACCTATGAGCCATCGGACAATTCAGTCCAGTAGAGCTGTGAGAACGTTCATCATAGTAAAGCACTTACCAGCGTTTTCCAGCTGATGGGTTCAACGAAACCATTTACGACTTCGGCAATGAGTTCAGCGCCAATGCGTGCTCTACCAACCGTGGTTGGATCGCGATTCATGCAAGTTTCCCAAGCAGCGCATTGATGTGTCATCGCGGGGATTTGGTTAGTCTCGCAGTAGTTGTTCTTGTATTGGGCGGCACAAACTCCGATCTCCTGTACGATATCTGATATCGACCCCAATAAGCAGTGCTCGACCGCAGTTGTTGATACGGCAACATACCCATGGAATGTTCCGAGATTCGATGTTCGACATCACGTTGAACCGTTAGAATGAATTGTACAAGCAAGTACAGGAAGACCAGCACAAGGACTAGGTTGAAGAAGAATTGGAGATAGCTATGCCCTGTGAGATCCTATCAGTACCACACATCATGTACAAGAGCTCACCCGAGCAACACATATGGGGCGTCAGAACGGGGGGCCGGCGCGGAGGGCATGTTGAGGGTGTAATGATTTGACGTATTCTGGGTCAGGGGTCTGGAAATGCCGTCGTCTTCACTGTCATCTTCGCTTGTTTGTTCCAGATCTTCGTCATTCCTCCTGGAACGAGACTCGGCGCGTGCCTTCTGTCGTAACCTGTATACCCTTCTCAGACCACCTGTCGCCACAGCCCGGCCATTTTCTTTTTCAATTTCCTCCGTCTTCGGGGGACTCAGGTCGGACATGTCCACATCGCGAAGCTCCGGCTGAGAGAACGCTTTTTGGGGAGAGAAGTTTGGTGGTGGTGCCCACGGATATGGAGGATCCGTTTGGGGTGGAGGACTCTGGAAAATGAAAGGAACATTGCGGTTTCCGCCAAACATAGGAGTGAAGGGAGACGCTGGGAAGGCCGGGGATGCGGGGTTTAGGTCATTGAAAGGGCCTGAGGACCATCGTTTCGGGTACAACATGCACGAGGGACATGGAAACGTACGTTTTCGAGGCGTGTCCGAGTCGTCAGCAGATGCTGCCCAGACTGGCTTTGCGTCGCTAGAAGGGCGAGACGTAAACTGAAAATCCATTGGTGCCTCCTTCGACCTGCGGTGCGCGTCCATTGCACTCAGGGTCTACAGCGCAATCTACAAACAATCTATTCAGTGAGTTCATGGCGATAGGCAATGTGTGGCGTACCTCGTACACGGCGTATGCACCTGTGTCGCGAGTCTCGAACAGAAACGCGACTGACGCGCCACAACGTTGAGCGTGTACAAAATCACGTGGCCAATAAGCACCCTCAGTTCAGCCTTGTCTTTCCCCACCATCAGCCCCAGAATGTTCAGGAGCGCATGGAGAACGGCCAGCAAGCAGTCGCTTCATTTGGCCAGGCAATCGAGTCGCCGTTTTCATCCTCTTGCCACCAGCTGGAACGCACCGTCAGCGAGCCTCGTTCCTATTGTGATTGAGCAGACTGTGAGTCCAAATAGCAGCTTCCGCGCACAGGACCCCTCATACCTGGCCTCGCACACTCAGGGTCGTGGCGAACGATCATATGATATATTTTCTCGACTTCTGCGTGAGCGAGTGATCATGCTATATGGACCCGTGAGGTTAATTCATCTTGATGCCCGTGAGCTAATGTCAACCATCGAATGGAACCCCTAGATTAGAGACACGGACTCGGCATTGATCGTAGCCCAGCTACTCTTTCTCGAAGCCGAAGAGACGTCAAAACCAATCCATTTCTATGTTAACTCTCCGGGCGGAAGTGTGACTGCAGGTTTGGCTATTTATGATACTGTAAACGTGAAGGCTTGCATCTGGAGGATTTGAATTGACGCGTTACAGATGCAGGTTTGTTTCATGCTCCAAGGTGTTTAGAAAGGAAATAATTCATTCCGTTGACTGCCAGTACGTTTCATCACCCATACACACTTACTGCGTTGGACAGGCGTGTTCCATGGGGTCCTTGCTGCTCGCCGCAGGTCCGTCCTTCGAGCCAGAAGTTCTCGGATCTTAGCTGATCATCTAGCAGGTGAAAAGGGGAAACGTCACTGTCTTCCAAATGCCAGCATCATGATTCATCGTAAGCCAAGACTTGACACTGCTATCCAACCAAGACTCACATCCCGCCCCTAGAGCCATCTGGCGGGGCTTCTGGGCAAGCTTCCGATATAGCCATCCACGCTAGGGAAATTCTTCGCGTGCGCCAATTACTAACGGGTATTTATCAACGGCATTGTGCGAAAGAAGGAGAAAGTGTGGCATTAGGGTTGGAACGTTTTGGTGAGGCTGCCGTCTTCTTGGAGTTTACTCTGAACTGAAGTTTGTTCTCAGAGAAGGCGCTAGAACGTGATTACTTCATGACAGGTAAGGTTCGATTCATACATGCAATTTATCGTCACGTTCATGTTTTCCAAAGCTCGAGAAGCCCTCGAATTTGGTATCGTGGATGGGATTTTGGAAAAGAGACCAAGTTCTGACTTGGACTCGCCCGTTGCATGACCCGTTTATGATCTATCATCGATAGAAGTCAATGACTGCTTCGGTCGTGCTTTCGCGTTAGAGCCGATACTATTCTTCAATAGACCGTGAAGTTGCGCATGCGAAACCCCATCAGCCCGAGAATTTGCATTCGTAAGCTCCCACGGGTTGACTTGATCTGGTCACACGTGTTCAGAGCTGCAGCTGTGTGGGCACCCATTGCAGACCCTGTGTCGGGACGCGAATCTCCGCTTCTAGAATCAACACACACGTTAGGTGCATCGGAATCGGATCGACCCAGCGAGGCCCCTCAAACTGCGGGGTTGCATTCCTGATTTTTCCATTTCATAGATTGATGCGAGGTCCATTTTGTTTACGAAATGGCGGCCTCGAACGTGCCCCGACCATGAAGTAGCTGCACCGCACGCCTGAAAGATCGAACAACTACCTTGCACACTATTTCGGTGCCGGCCTGTGACCCCGGACAAATTGGTGAGCGTGCACCGCAGCAACGCAGGCAATAACTATAGATTGCTGTGTTTCACTGATCTGGCCCCCAAGATGCTTAGTTAGGGTCCACAGAACCATTCTTGATCCCGGAATGTTTCGTCGACAGTGGCGCTCTTTGCTTCTAGGTGGCATTGTAATCTATATATATATTAATTTCGCATGTATGCGGTTGGCTTTTATGCCACAGCGTCTATCACGATGCCCATACATCGAAGTCATCTGTCGCTGATTAGGCGGGTCGTCTGAACGGTCGTATTCGTATTTAGAGCGTCGCCGACTTGTCTCCAATCATATATCATTGCCCTCTTGATCGGCAGCAATGTATTCTGCTGTGGACAAACGCAAAACTCCCGCAAGTGCCGTACGATTTTGCGCCAAGGGTATGAGGCTGGGAGAAAGTGCCCCGCAGAACCCGTGACAGGTGCCGCGCCGCAGCAATGCTAAATGCAGCGGGGTGTGCACGGTTGCTTTCATCGGGTCGTTCCCCTCATGCTTTTGACGTGTTTCCATGTTTCCATGTGGTTCAGCGCTTCTGGCTTCGGCGAACCCACCAGGGGTTGGGCAATCTCAGATCCAGATTGCCCCGGATAGAAATTCCTTATCAGCCTTTCACCGAAATTCTACCAAGAAGTCTGGCCAGTGGACGTTCGCGCTGTAAAACATGCTCATCTGACTTCATTATTACCAATCGATCATGACCAGTGACTCGCAGGCCACTCCGGCCATTTGCCGCAATCAGTGCCTTGTGCTTGCCCAACTTGTCACACACTCACATATGGGGATCGCGGAACGCGTTCATGGCCGCTTTTCCGCGCGTTGTTGGGTTTAGAACCTTGTTCATCCTTGGCCACTTCTCCGATCACGCCAACCATGCGTCACTCAACTTGTCCCGTTTGAGAAACCCGAATGGGGTTAGGTCCGTGATAGGGACAGGCTCGGAATGAGTAGATGAAGAACCTGAGGTCGTACATGAGACGGAGGGGCGAGATGCCATGCCATGGGATTGTACGCCACACACACACGGACACGGACACGCTCGTTGAGCCCTGTCCTGCAGTCACACCCCTGCCCTCCTTTTTTTGTCTCTTTCTTTTTGATTTCCCCATGGCAGGGGTGGTCCCTCGATCGTTCCGCTCAAACGTCGGATCAGGCCCTTGGCCTACCTTTGGATAATTTTCTTTGACCCGAGCGATTGAGTTTGGAGGTATCTTAACAGGTGGAGCTATCCCCCATCGATCTTCGTCGAGATCTCACCCTTGTTTTGGTGTGTGACTTTGGGAAGTGGCGGGCGTAACGGGGTGGGTCGCCGCGGACGTTCGATCGAAAGAGAGAAATATGGCGGTTGCCCCTGTGAGTGGCGGGTTAGTACCGTAGAGTATGCTCAAGGAAGATAGTATAATGGCTACGTAATATGGCGTAGTGGTCTTGCGCGCATTGCCCTGATTAGGGGAGTGACGATCGGTCGGCAAGATCCAACCATCATGGTGGCAGATGTTATTCCGGGGCTCATAACCTGTTGACACACGTTATGAACTCCGGAATAGCATCGTCATCGGACCTTTTTGGTCTTATCTTTTTTTTTCACCTTTTGGGGCGGATACACATGAGCTGACAAGGGCACTTCCGCCGCGCAAGGTATGCCAAACTGATAATCGTTTGCCATTGATGCATTATCGCTCGTGTACCTTACGTTTCGAAAGGGTTCAGACCGGGTCATAGCGTTCAAAGTTGGCGACATTAAATCAACCGAGCGCATGATAATTATAGGCTACGCTGTCGAGAGCCGGAAATTGAAAACACGATAAGAACTACCGTCAGAAATAAAAATACAAACGAAAACTCACGAGTCAGGATACGCCCGAGTGAGTGGGTGACAAAGGCGAATCGATCGGAATAGGATCCGCGCCAGGGGAACAGTAACCGTCCCCCCTCCTGCATGCACACGGACGACATGCTGCCCCACAGTGACCGTTCGTGTTCGTGTTTGTGCGTGGTGGGAAGGCACGGTGTTTTACGCCTTGTTCCTTCCTTGTTCCCACCGCTGTGCGCGGATCGCGCCGCTCGGCAGTATCGTCAGTGTCAGTCAGCCATCACCACCGGCTATATGGTCACTGACCGACACAATGATCGTTGTGGATATGGCATGACATGCCCGGCAAAGGGGCGAGCGTACGTATACTGCATAATTAAGAGATCCACATGCTGAACAATGAAACCTAAACCGGCGAGGGTCTGCAGCAGCACAGATTATCGAGATAGTGTACGTGATGGGCGTTCAGGAGAGTTTATCAGTGACATCCACAACAGGGCATCACCCCGTCGAAACCTTGCAAGGATGCCAGTTTGGTCAGACATCGAGGTAGTCTAGGTTCAATTGGAACCTAGTCACTTTTCGATGAGTCTCAGGACCGCACGAAATTGTTGGGATATCGAGGTAATCACTGCTGTGCATTCCCAAAATAGGCAAACTGCGTTCAGCTGGCAACGCTTACCAAGAAGGCTCGATTAGATGGAATCGCGACAAGATTCTTGGTACGGTGGAAGGTATTGCAAAAGGGAGACTCGCGGCGGACAAAATGGAACTCAACGCAAGATCCATCGACGATCTGTAGTCTGGGAGTGGCCAGAATACCAGAAACCATCGGCCAGAATTGATGAAGAACGAAATGATTCTATACAGCAGCAGTGGGGCCAAGGGCTGACAAGTCAAATTCGGTGAGATAAGGACATGCGGAATAGGGGTAGAAGCGTAACTAGACGACGTCTCGAGGATTTCGTCACTTGAACCTGCAGGATGGATCTGACATCGATGCATTGAGTTGTCGTGCTCGTCAGGGGTGCGGAATTGGCAAGGCCTGCCACTTTGCATTTGCCACTTTCGCCACCATGAGTTGGCTGGCTGGCCTGCAATGAGGCCAGCTAACGCGATCGGACCACCAACCAAGGGAAGATGACGATGGCCGCATTGGTGGCATTCATGAGTGCCGTTAAGAATGCAGACTTGATGAAAGTCGAGAGAAGATCTGCAAAGAGCCTGAGTGAGTACATTTGTTCATAGGAGCGAAAGACCGTGTCCCTTCCCGGGCCGTGAAGAAACGGAACACGCCCTCGGCGAATACAACACTGCCACGATATGGCCCGGCCAGTGATCGTTCCCACCATACACTCGACGGTCTGACATGCTGCAGAGTAGATCTCCGAAATGCTGCGGCCCGAATTAATGATGCTCGTATGCGGAGAGACAAAGTCACCTCCACGAGCACCTGACCACCGCATCCGGCACGGCGTCCAGCAGCAAAGGTTGGCAGAATCCGCCTGCAATGCTAGGACCGATAAGGTTGCTTAGTCAGCATTCGTGCTCTTGTCTGATAAGATCTTGAGGGAGGGAGGCAGTGCGGCAAAAACGCTGGGAACGGTGGCAAACAAGCAAGGCAGAAAGATTAGAATTGGTGGATCAATTCAAGGAGAGATCAGATTAAGCGGCACCAGGAGGTACATAATAGTGCAGGGCGTGAAGGGAGTACATTGAATGGAATGGGAATGAAGACACAGAATACGGCTGAACAGCGACCGGCGCATGTCTATGAAGTACATGGTTCGCATTTTGTTTTGACCATAAAGGATGCCAGCGTATCGATCTCGTTGACCATGTAGTCCTGAAAATGTCTCTCAGCCAAGGTCGCCAATAATGTATGAACCTCTGCAACGTCGGACATTATTGGTGTGCGAGTCTCATTCTCCTCCAGGAGGCGTGAACTACGCCTCCGACTCTGGTCTTTTGGATCCCTTCGTGGCCGATTCGCTGGAGTAGGGATGACGAGAGGGCTAAGAGCGCGAGTACTTTGAGGCATGGGTTCCAGGAGGAATGCAGGCGTGGGTGGTTCGGCAAGTGTGAGCGGAGAGGGGTTTATGAGGGGTATGAGGTTGAAATGGGAGAGATATCGATGGAGTGTGGTCATGGGTAAGCTTTTGAAGTCGATCTGGACATGACAAGGTGAGCAAAGGCTTGAATCGGACCGTACGCGCCAAGGTCGCAGCGCTGTGTGATAAGGAAACATACGCTTGATTTATCTTCATCTGCGTCTGCGCTGACGCCTCTCCTGTCCACCTTTCTGGGTTCTACGCGTTTTCTCTTGACCCGTGGTTCTCCCTCTGCTCTATCAACAGCCTGTCGCTTAGACGCGGCGGGTGGTCCAAAGTATGCTGCATCGTCGTTTGGCTTCTTTCTTGCCTGTGGGCGCGACCTCGAGCCGGAAGGGGCGACGCAAGGGACTGAGCCATTCAAGTTGGCAGACATGGCTGGGGAACGCGATGTTTGTGGTGAATGTAAATAACTCCCCTTTGTAAGTAGATGACAGCCATTCCCACGAGATCATACTCGACCCGAGATCAAAGGACTACTCAACGCATTGACATCAAAAGGTGCTATTTTTTCTTAATCCTACTAATCAGCACAGTGTCGGGATCGCCTTTAGCCCGGTCGGGTACCGCCTCGGGGAGAGACCGTTAAAAAGGTCCGCTGTATCCCAGCACCTCTTGCTCGCTTGCTATTGATCTCTCATCACCACTTTTCTGTCCCAGTTCCGCAATGTCGACCTTTGGATCTCTTTTCCGCGTCACTACCTACGGCGAAAGCCATTGTACTTCCGTCGGTGCCATCATTGATGGATGCCCCCCGGTATGACTCATGCGCCCTGTCCCGCGAACATCCGACTAACCAGTCCCAGGGTCTTGAATTATCCGCCGCAGACATCCAAGTTCAGCTAAGCCGAAGGAGACCGGGCCAGAGCAATTTGACTACACCTGCAAGTACCAAATCATAGCTTCGTCTTCCTTATCTTACGTTCCACCGACAGAGAGATGAAAAGGATCTGGTCCAAGTCCAATCCGGAATCGAACATGGAGTTACTCTCGGGACACCCATCGGGCTCCTCGTCAAAAACGAGGATCAGCGCCCAAAAGACTACTCCGAAACAGACCTCTACCCTCGCCCGAGCCATGCAGATTACACTTACCTCGAAAAGTACGGCGTCAAGGCAAGCAGTGGAGGTGGCCGTAGCAGTGCTCGCGAGACCATCGGTAAGTCCGATCTTCCGACGTCCGTGGCATCATTCCTTACAGGTCGGCTTGAACAGGACGTGTGGCCGCCGGTGCAATCGCCGAAAAGTACTTGAAACAGGCTTACGGCATTGAAATAGTCGCATTCGTCTCGTCCGTCGGCAAGATTCAATTAGCATCGAATGTCGCACCGCCATCCATGACCCCCGGTGGTGATGAAGACAACGACGATGCCGAAGACGCCCTCTCCCCCGAATTCCGTCAGCTTCTGTCGACCATTACCCGTGAAGAGGTCGACAAACATCTCACACGTTGCCCTCACCCCGAAACAGCTGAACGGATGACCAAGGTGGGTCCACCGCGTCAAACGTTCCGATTTCCTAATCTTACCTCGTGGCCTTTTTCTCGATCGGTCAGCGCATTATCCGTGCCAAGGAGGCCCAAGATTCCATTGGAGGTACAGTAACTTGTGTGATCCGTAACGTCCCATCGGGCTTGGGAGAGCCCGTCTTCGACAAGTTCGAAGCCAAATTGGCTCATGCGATGCTCTCTATTCCCGCCACCAAAGCTTTCGAGGTCGGGTCTGGATTCAAGGGCACCCAAGTTCCCGGAAGCAAGCATAACGACCCCTTCGTACTCAAAGATGGCAAATTCGGTACTTCAACCAACTGGAGCGGAGGAATCCAGGGCGGGATCACCAACGGCGAAGACATTTACTTCAGGCAAGACGATTCTTGCAGTTTCCTGACAGGGCAGGTCGGCTGAGGATCACTTGTTACAGGATCGGGTTCAAATCTCCGGCAACCATTTCACAGGCGCAGAACACCGCTCAGTATGATGGAACTCCAGGGACTTTGGCCGCCCGAGGCCGTCACGATCCTTGTGTCGTGCCTCGTGCCGTTCCCATCGTCGAAGCGATGGCGGCCATCGTTGTCATGGATCAGCTTCTCGTCCAAAACGCGCGCAAGACCGCAACGAGCTTGCTTCCTCCTATTACAACTCTCCCTCCTACCATGATAATGCCCAAGCATTGATCCGATCTACTTACCCTTAACGTTCTCCTTCAACGAGAGTGTAGTCAATCAAGTTGTTCACTTTAGAGGACAATGTAATGCTGCACGATGCATAGAGGATATATGATACAAAGGATGTCATACCGGGACACGGTTTCAAGCAGTCAGGGTAAAGTCTAGTCTTGCAAAGATGCATCATTCCTCGTCTGGCCCACAGAGGCAACATAAAATTGGCTCTAGATGCCACCACCACCACTGGCGTAGCAAAGGACCATGAACGACCGGCTATCATTCGAGAATATGCACGACTTACATGTCGATTAAGCAGCCTTGCTGGCCACTTCCCAAAAGCCTGGTCCACCAGCTGCTCCCTCCACTGCCGTTCTCGTTCTGCGTCGTGATAGTACCAATCGTGCACGTACCGACTCCCGACGTAAGAATGTCTCGTCGCGTACGACAGGAGCTGCGTGCGTTCATCAACATCACCGTCTAGATACATCCACGAAGGCCGCGCACGTCGCCTCCGCGCACGCTTTCCGCCAATCGCATCCTCATCCTGACACTGGGGGAGCGGTGTGGTTTGTGGCGCTGCAAGTTTCACTCTGCTCCCCAACGGACCCCAAGCATTGTTCCCCGTGTAATGTGTTCGCAATGGAGCCGAGATGGAAGACGACGGCGAGCTGGAGATGGAAGATGCATTCGAGGGCAGGCCGTCAGAGTGTCGCCTCTGTCGGCCCACCCCTGCTGATATCCGCACACGGGACCGGAATCGTACGTGGAGACCTGTCCGATCAGGACTTGTCAGGATCGTTTCGTCGCACTGGACGTGGACGTGATTAGCATGCGAGATGACATAACATGGGTTGATTGTGGTTGGAGTACATAATAATTATTGACACCCATCAACTGGAGAAGATGTAGTGATGGTGACATGATGGAACTCACGGATAAGACGATGTGGGCTGCCGAATGTGCGTCCGGTGCTGCATGTACTGCCGCCTCCTCGTCACTAAGCTCGCTTTCGAGATCCGGTGTATGGCGGTGGCTTGCATGTGGATTATGGGCAGTCCCAATGTCAGTGCACGCCACTTGCGACTCATCTTTGGCGTCGTGCATATATCTCCTACTGGCATCTATGAAAACTTCGTGATGAGCTACTTCACATAGTTCGCTGGCGAAATCCTCGGTCAAGTGAACGCACCTGGGTGCCGAGATTGAGCCTGTGAATGACTCATACGTATGCTCTCCAGGGAAGTGGCGCTAAGGCGCAGGGTTGGGTAATGTTAGCCTAAGAGACAAGCCGGGCGTAAAATGGGGCTCGTTGACAAAACGTGGAGCTGGATTCAAGGATGGCGCAGCGAGTCGGTGGAGCCGAGTATACCTTGAGTGACCACATCGTGCATACAAATGAATGCGCCCGTGGTTACGTGCACGAACCCGATTTAACCTTGGGCGTTAGATGGTAACCATTTGGAGTAGGGTTCAACGGGTCTAGGTTCATCCATCCAACGTCACGTGATTTCGGGATGCCTGAGCAAGAAATTCAAGTAACAATTCAAGGACTATGTTCAAGTGCAGTATGAGACGATCAAAATCTTGAGAATACTAATACAGAGATTTTATCATTGAAAAGAAAGCTTAGAAATGGTACATGAATTGTCAGATAAATGTTTTGTTATGTTGTGCCGCCTTGGTATTCACCAGTGTCACGGTCTGTCACCTCACGTAACGTCGAATATCGTTTGAGATCGACCGTATCTAATCAAACTTTGCCACTCTCAAAATGTAATCGACGTGTAAATTGCAGGGGCGTGAGCGCTGAGTGCGTGTGGATCTTGTCCGGACTTGAGACACGCACGAGTAGAGCGCATGGTAGGTGATGAGAACAAGCAAGGCAACCGGAACCAGAGGCGGTGGACAAAGGTGGGAAGACAAGCGCGAGGAAGATCAGATCAGATGGGACGGGGACTGTGGCTTCGGCTGTCAAGCAACTGGGGGAAATGGTCTCGCTGGGCGTGGCATAATGGTAGGCAAGCAAGGCACCGCGAACCACCGACGTCGTGGAAATAAAACAAGGAGCGACGGCAGAAGGGTGTCTTGGCGGAACTTTGTGCTCACGACCTCGGAGCCCGAAAACCCGTGACCGCCGACTCTTTCGTCTGAGACAAAATGCAGCGGCATAAGTACGAGATGTGATCAGAATATGAGTACCTGAAGAACAGGAACATAGGGACACTAAAGGTTCAAATGGGACCATTGTTTCCCAGTCAGTTTGGTAAGCTTCGGAACAGTGATCTAAAATGAAATCGCGGGGGAAACGACTGTAACATATTCTTTGACGTGGACAGAAAACAAAGGGCGAAAAAATATTATTGTTCCAGGATCTGTGCAAGCGCGTGTCTAACCACGCTAGCATCATATCGTGGACCCTGATCCTCATTGCCTTCAACATTTCCCCTGACCATGATGGCCTTGACACCTAATGCCTGTAACGTGAACAAACGTAAGAGTAACGAGGCGAATGATGGAGTCCGAACTAACCGTCAAGGCCATCACGTCCACCTCGATAAGTGTTCCCTCAAGCCAGACAAGGTGGCTGACGAACGCCGAGATCGGGTAAACTGTGCTTGCATTCCCGAGGCCGTAGGATGGCTTTCGGTAGTCGGAGTTAAGTACCCCTGCAATGGTTCTGTGCCAGCGTGAGACTGACGGGCCACGTGCTTGGACCGGGAAGTGACCGTACTTACTTGACATAGTCCACGGCGGTGTAGCCGTCCGTTTCTCTGTCATTCCTTCCATTCACTGACTGAAATCAGAAAAAAAAAGATAAAGATGTAACATTGCTCACATAGAAGAATTTTAGCCCGAAAAAAGTTAGATCTTGCAATTGCGGATGCCACACCGCGAAGGGCTAAGCACGGGACGATACTATTTGTGACCGTGTGTCATTTAGAACTATCAATCGAAATCGGAACTTACCTTGTCCAGAGCGAACCACAGGAGTACACCAATGCCTCGGAGGTCGCGAGTACCTTGATGAACTCGGGGTTCGGCGTGGGATGTACCTCATGGCCATAAGCATTCATGTAATACAACCCTATCTCAAGATGCTGTGGGCACATCCCAAACTCACGAGATCTATCCAGCGATCTACCCACTGTATATCTTGGCTTGCAATGGTTCATAACCGCGGTCTTTGTCCATTTGGCTATACATAACGTTAGATCGGTGGGGAATGCTTTCACCCATGCCGTCCACGGGGGAAAATGCATCCATGTTGGGACTATCTTCCTCGAATGATGACGCGGGATTCACGGGATGTGATATCTCGCACTGTCCAACGAGCCTGGTGCCATTTTCCTATTGGGAAGCGCTTCCATGCCTGCACTATCCCGGTTGAAGCATGAAACTTACGAGCTCCGCAGCAATAGTCACTGTGTGGTTGGTTACTATCACCGGTAGTATATTCGCCTTCGCGTAGCCTGTCAATCGATGGCGCAGCTACATTCCCAAGGTAGGACACACCTGACTGTTGGTGATGGATGCGAACAAAAATATAGCTGATGGCAACGACCAAAAAAAAGTTTGAGCACCAGAAATAAAATAATTTCCGATGCTGGGAAGTAATCATTCAGTCAAGCACCTCCTTGGACTACGTCAGTGTTACCTTCCATTCAAAAAGGAAAAGTTTTTATGAGCACGTTTGAGAATCTCGTTCTCAAAGTAGACGAGAAAACCTAAAGTCCCCGAGAGTTAACACGTTCCGGTGACTTGTGCGTATACGGACGGACCTCGGATGGTCTCTTTGCGGTCATTGGGAATCCCCGACCAGAGAGGGCTGCGTCCTTCGATGATGTCTCTCCACTCCTCACGAGCTTCGCGTTCTGAGACGTTCGCGGGTAATCTGTATGAAAGAAGCGTGCGCACGGCACCGAGGGGAGAGTTCGGCGGCGCTGGAGGTATCATACGGACAAGTCTGGAACGGATGTCACCTAACACGCTTCGAGTCAATGACCGAGGAGGATAATCAATTGAAGAAACGCGAAGGTGGCGTACCTATAGATGGTCCACCAAGAACACGAATGATCTCGCTAGACGAACCCCCGTCGTCCGAAACGGGGAGTACAAAACACGCGTCGTCGAACGCGGAGCAGATGGAATTTCCGCCAGAACCGCCCGATATCACCGTGATCTTGGGAGATGATTCCGGTGTATCTGTAGTTTGGATCCCGCCGATGCTACTTCCTCGAGCCGCCAGTGGCTGCGGGCTGGTGTTCGCGGGCTGAACAGGAAGATCGAACACCGACGAGCTGGGGCTATCATCAAGACAAGTGCCTTGCTTTCCGGGATGCAGTCGTGCGTGGTCCATGATCATTCCAAGTTGTGCATCCGGATCCCGATGCTAGCGCGTTCAGCGACACGCAACATGGCAAAATCTGACCTTGAACCTACAGTACTTGCCGACGACCGCAACCATCCAAGCAGCTGAGCTGCCGTGATGCCTCATATTTATTCATGTTCGAATCCATTCTCGCCTCTTCACGGACCCTCTTGAGGACGAAAAAACATGCCTCGCGATTTCCCTGCACTCCCTGGTTTCTATCACTGAGGCCCTATTTCTCTACCTCGAACCCTGTCGGTTTTTTCCTTCTACATCAGACATGCCCACAACTAATGTGTCACGGTAGTGTTAACGATCTCCCCTACCTTCGTGGTATGGTTCTGGCCCGGACCAGAATGGTTCCACAACCAGCTCATCCCAGGGGGCACCCCGTCCGGGGTGCTGGACGCGAGAACGACGATGGCGATGTGGCAGCTCGGCAATTGTATCACAGTCTTCCTGTAACTAGAGCAGACGTACTTATTCGGTTGACGTTTACAGGCTACATGTTGCTGGGATTGACACCCTCGCTCGTCTTTCGAGCGATCCGGGACACACTGCCCAACAATCCTGAGCCTCAGGAACGTATCTTAGGCGCGAGCTTCACTGCGCTTTGCTTCGCGGATGTAAGTACCACGTATTTCCGTGCTGGCCTTTCTTTGGGCTGACCACGGTGCTGGCAGGTGGGCCAGTGAGTTGCTTGCATGTGCTGCATATCCACAGCTATGTTGACAGGGATACAGCATCATAGCTTCGTGGGTTGGCCTCCCAGAAGACTTGCGGTATTCGTTTTGGTCGTGGAACACGATGACTCAGGGAAACATCACGCTTTGCATCTTTATTGTCGGCATGAGGTGAGGTTCTGTCTCTCGGCAATGTCTACGGTTCCACACCTTCTTCAGGTTGGCTTGGTTTGCCGGCATTGGACGACAGAGGTACTACTATGGCAAGGCAGCAGTAAAGAACCAGAAGTCGGCCTGAGAGTGGGGTTATATCCTGAATTCGGAGCGCTCCTTCCAACTTTTGGAGACATAACTGAATTGACGGACAACGGATGTAATACCTGATCTCTACCGTGTGCTGCGAGCGAATCTGTGTGGTGTCCCCTACCTCCCGAGGTTTGTGACATAGTATTCATGCATGTTGATATTTCTCAGACCTGACTAAAACTGTTCATTGTATCTGTTACAGATGCCATACGCCTCAGTGACAGCTCCCTTGATCCGGTCACACATTGTCGTCTTGTGCATACCGTTTAATTAGTCTCGACGTTAAAATATGGAGTCTGCACAGCGTTCGAGATGTAAAATACCGAAGAACCTGTCGGTGTCAGATGCGTGACGGTTCCGGCGGCAATAACACTAGTACTCTGACTCGCATATTGACAGTTATTGGCGTTCCTGACGAGCCTCGAAGCGCGGGGGAATGTGTTGCGAATGTCCACAGAATCGATTGATTCGTTGAATTAGGCAAGTTTCCTGGTAATGATAAGGCACAGAATAATAGTTAACTCTCCCTAGGAGCTTAGTCTGCCATGAATTCAACCGCATTTTACTGATAAACGATAAGGTACGGCCACCTGATATGGCAATACATGGTGGAGCACCTTTTTGCGAAACCGTACAAGAACACACGACACTTTCCACTACTCCCAGGTGACATGCTAAAGTGCTGCACACTTTCCTTTCACTTCTTCCACAATCCGTCGGAACTTGGCTGCACCCTCCTCCTCCAGAATATCCCAGCGTCACCGATCCCTAGGAGCAGTATCCGTTAAGTATCAGGTTCGGTGGTGATCCTCCTCGGCTCCAAAACGTTTGTCTCTCTGTTATACCTATAAAATGTGATCTTCGTGCCGAATGCAAATACTCGATGAAGTATCGGGATCCGCAAATCAGCAGCCATATCCAGGAAGCGATGCTGCATTTGACTATCGGCCTCCTGTCGCTTGGAGTTGCGACTGAATTCAGCAGGTGCTTTGGCTTCAACAAAGAAGACAGGCGAGGCGTTGACATAAATGAGGAGGAAACTGACGGAAGGAGGGAAGTATTGAGGGACGACTTCGAATAGGGTATCAGGAGGAAACATTGTATTGAGTAGACGGTTCCAGGATCCGTAGAAAGGATAATCCCGGCTACAAAGAAGGAACTCATGATGATTTCCGGCCAGGGGCCTGTCGGAATAGGTTCCATTGTAAAACGGCTAGAGCTATGCACGAGTAAAAGACACCTATTAGAGCTTGAATAAGGTCCTACGTAGACTCGAGTTCAAGTAAGCAGTGAAAGCGAACGAAGTGCCAAATGATGAAAAAGGTCGATCATCTCTGACGTCATCGGTCACTTGGCTTATGTTGCGAACCTCAATCAACTTTGAGCCGCACTATAATTATCCTCTTATGCTCGGGGTGTATACTTAGCCTCGTGTTGGCCTCATGCTCGTTATATAAGCCTGGGGCAAGCAGCCCGGAGAAGTCGAGTCCCGTTGTTCCTGCGATTCATCTTGACAGTACCACATGATAACAACCAGCTCTCCCACTACATTACCCGCGCCATGTCCTCCGCCCTCGCCAAAAATGTTCAAAGGACACACAAACAACATTCGTTCAGCAGCATTTCTCCATGATGGCAAACGAGCTTTGACAGCCTCATGGGACCGCACGGTGCGCGTTTGGGACGTCGAGAAGGGCTGTCAAATAGGAGAGCCTCTGGTGAGACATAGCAGCTACATGTTAGCCGTCGCTGTATCACCGGATGGCACCCGCATAGCAAGCGGAGGGGGTGATGCAGTTTTTATTTCAGATGCTGCAGACGGTCAACGTATCTTCGGGCCCATGAAGGGACACAGAAGCTGGCTTAACTGGCTATGCTTCTCCCCTGATGGAAAGCGACTTGCGAGCGGCTCAGATGACCGCACTGTCATTGTTTGGGACGTAACGACAGGCGTAATGCTACCCCCATCTCCAATCGAAGCACACTTCGCCCAAGTTCGTTCAGTATCGTTTTCTCCGGACGGCCAGAAGATCATGACCGCCTCGAATGATAACAGCATCCAAATCTGGGATGCTGGTACCGGTAGGCCATTTCAGCTGGATGTCCCGATAACAAGACACGAAAATGGGATTACTTGTGCCTTGTGGACCGGAAACCAAATCGTATCCTGTTCCACTGATGCGAAGATCGGGTTCTGGGAGTCGAGCACGGGAGAGCAAATCGGTGACTTCTCTAAAGGCCATACCGCAGCTATATGGTCCATTGGCATTGCTCCGTGTGGAAAATACCTTGCTAGCGCATCATTTGATGGCACTGTACGCCTATGGGACACGACAACTCACGAACAAATCGGACCGTCACTGCCGCATGGAGACGAAGTCTATTGTGTGGCATTCTCTCCTGATGGCAAGTTCATCATCAGCGGAGGACATGACTCCGGGAATGTCTACATCTGGGATGTGGGGGATATTGTTCAGTCTTATCTTAGTGCGAAGGACTTTCCTTGGTTTCCTTCAGTTGCTAATTAACTTCGATAGATTCCGGAGAGCATGAAGGGAAATGTTCAAGTTCAACGGAAATGGCAAAGGAGGCGATCAGAGATGGTATGGGACTGAAACCTGACTTCGGGGTCTCTGGGATTGTAGTAAGCTGCTTCGAGTGTGTGATAGCGCAAACACACACCATAACTGACTTTTATCGTTACAGGAAGCTGAAGCTACCACTCGTCCGCTAGTAAGTACATTTCATGTTATTGGGAGACTCTAGGACTCATCACGAGGCGAAGCCCGAGATAATTACACCTCCGGATGCCAGAGTTGACAACTCAAGCGCAAAGCACTGCTTAAGAAGAGCCTGGGACAAGCTCTGGTGGCGTCGCACATGAACCCACTGGTGCTATTTGAGTTTGCTACCCGAGTACAAGTGTTATTACTCTCATGACATCTCTTTGACGACACTATGTACATTACTGTAATAGTATCTGGTCTCGTACTAGTATGAACATCATGAACATTTGAACAAGTTTGAACTTGTGCGTGAGTCGACTCGCACTTGGTGATAGCCGATAATTCTCCAATTTGGGCTTTCCGAAGGGCCGGCCGGTTGGCTGGACGCCACGCCATGGTGGTGTGGCGGATTGGGCACCTCCTTCTGCCCACCACCACTGTTTGTTCCAATGATTTCTCAATGCGTGGCTAGGATCTATGCAGCCTCAAAGAAATACTTGGGATTCAAGGACGTATGTTTACATTTCTCTGTGTATTTTTGGTGGTATTGAGACACTATTGAAGTCGGGTATCGCTCCAGATACTGGAAGTCCTACTGCTGTCACGGTCTGCCCCGCTATAAACGTTGCGAGTCCTGCTCTTGTTTCCCTGGCTCCAGACAGCAAAAGTCCTGTCCCTGTCACCCTCCTCCCAGATGTCGAAAATCTGTTCAGACGTTATATCTACGACCAAATTCCCGTTCGCTTAATACTTTTGCCCGAAATGCGCCTTTTGGACAGAGACGCTCTGATAACCCATGTTCGTCCTGGCATGGGGAGTATCACAGAGGAAGCCATTAGGACAAGGCAAAACAGGACGCCAGCTGCTACCAGGGAACATGTCATAATCGACATGATAAAAGAACAAGTGAGGTATGCGATCTTCTCGCATCGGTGGTTCAGTGAAGGGGAACCAACATATCAAGATATGATGAAGGGAAACCGACCCGGTGGAGCAGGCTATGAGAAGCTCAAGCAATTTTGCGATACAGCACAGTCGGCACGAGTCACGTACGCATGGTCCGACACCTGCTGTATTAACAAGGACAGCAGTTCGGAACTCGACGAATCCATTCGGTCAATGTTTCGCTGGTACAGAAATTCGTTCATCTGTATCGCCTACTTGGGAAATACCGATTGTTTGGACAATGTTGGGGATGACGGATGGTTCAGGAGGGGGTGGACTCTTCAAGAGCTTATTGCTCCGAAGTGCATCAAGTTTTACGGACGCAGGTGGAATCCTCTCACGGATGCCGTGAACGACCTTGACCATTGGGAGATACTGAAGAAAATTGAAAATGCAACTACGATCCGTGCTCATTTCCTTCAAGGTCGCCAGTTTGAGCCCGGTCCAAAAGATATCGCAGAGAGGATGTCTTGGGCGGCAGGACGGACGACGACCAGGGGGGAAGATCGTGCTTATTCTTTAATGGGTATATTCGGAGTCAGCATGTCAGTCGCCTATGGCGAAGGGCCTGACCAGGCATTCTTTAGGCTATTGGAGGCCATACTTCACGTGTCCAATAGCCTAGACATCCTGAACTGGACAGGGGTCCCTGCAAGTACAAGCCATGCAACACGCATGTTACCTTCTTCGCCAGACTGCTACCTCACGAAAAATCGTCCCAAATTCTCTGCTCTACAAAATCCGCAGTCTTTGACATTAACTAATCGGGGTTTGCGACTCGATCTCCTCGTCATCCCAGGAGCATTATCTCCAGAAACACCGCAGAATTCCAACCGTGCCATCTTTCGTCCAGATCGAACGATGGTAGTAGAGAACGCGGTAGCTGTGGAAGGGTCGATGGAGTCAGTGAACAAGGGACAATCGTGCCAATATGCCATTGGAGTGTGGAACATTGTGCAAGACGGTGTAAACGGCAGTTGGGTGGTTCCACACGAGGTGACTGGTTGCTTGATGTTTCGCTTTCTCCCTGGTTCATGGAAAAGGATTCCACTTAAAGAGTATATCAGACTAACCCCTTCTCCTGAATTGTTTCACTCCCGACTGCGACTTGAACCAGTTTTCTTGTAGCATACATACTGACTATATAGCTATGCTGGCTTTGCACCTCTCGAGCATCCACCTCTCAGCCTAGTGGTTCGTTTCCTCGTCGTCAACGTGCGACCCTAGGCCCTCCATATATAGGTCCTCCTTATGCTTAAGTAGAGTCGATTACTATATGGTACAACCCAAGAGTCCTGCGCTATTAGCACGTCCTCATGACACGAACTTGTAAACTTTCCGGAGGGAGAGGGGGGGACTGTGATTGTAGTAATCACTTGCTATTTCGGAAAGTAAATTGCTCTCTCGGGTTCAAGGTCGAGCGGGATTAGACAAAAACGGCCCGAGTGTGCATTTACACGCCCTCGGAGCCCATTATGTCGCTTGTAGTCATCTTCTATCCGCGCGAGAGATGGGCGTCCATTCCAGAGCCGGGCCTGCGCGAGAAAGAAAAGTAGATGAAAGATATGGGGAAGCGGAGGCGGCGCGGAGTCCACCGATGCTCTCGGTGCTCGGGTTTGCCGGGAAGAGAGCACATACTTGCATCACCTCGTCGACGCGTCAAGGCTCGATGATCCATTTCGTATTTTCGGATCTGCGCCCAGAAAAATGCCAGTGAGCAAACGATCTTGAGAGAGAATTGTAGGTCGAGCCTGTTTCGTGCTCGTCGGATTAGGAAGACCCTGTCGTCCGACCGGGACAACACGTTCGGCGATCTGGCGGTGGCCTCGAGTGGACGCAAAGAGCGTCTGTTAGCCAGCATATGAGAAACGGGAGAAGGTTTCAAATGTCAAGTTCCAAATTGATCCGGATCCCATCATTTCTGTACCGCCCGCTGTCAGACCCAGAAGCATCAGAATACATCTGGCTGGTCTCAACCTCATTATTAGCACATGTTTAAAAATAAGGATGAACGGTACCCTGTAATAAATCCAGGCAGCCAAGTTACAGACCTTCTCCAGGACAACGGCGAAAAGTGACTGCCATCATGCCTTGCGATTTCCCTGCACTCCCTGGTTTCTATCAGGCCATATTTCTCTACCTCGAACCTCGTCAGCTTTCTCTTTCTATGCCAAACAGTACTACTACGGCAAGGAAGCCCTAAAAACCAAAATTCGGCCTGAGAGTGGGGTTCTTTCCAGAGTTCGATTCGGGTGTCCCTCAATTTTGGGAGACGCCACTGAGCCGACCGACGGACAAAGGACGTAATACTTGATCATTCTACCGTGTGCTGCGAGCAAATGAATGGGGTGCCCCTTGATATTTCATGATTCCGACATTTGCTATAGAACATCGTATCAGCGGCGTGAGTGGAATGGAAAGTTTGATTTACCCGGTTGTCTTTCCAACCTTTCTTCTTGGCCTTGAGAAGCGCTTTCTTGCCTTTCAAAGCCAGGCTTTGGTTCACGAATCTGTGAGCACGGGACACTTCGTTGTAGCCTGGCGGCTGGCATGACCTAAATGCACTTTTAAATTTATTTCGTATACGCATTTACCGCACAGCCACGTAAATATCTCTGGCTATACATACTTTTTTGGATCGCTTAGATGCTCACCAACCAATGAGAGGGCTTCAAAATTCTCGCATAGGGCAGAGAGTCGTCAAGCGATAACGTCACTCGTCTGCTTGGCAGTCAGAACATCAGAATCTGGTCTATTGTTGGCACATGTTTAAAAATAAGTATCGGCAGTACCCTATAATAGATCCAGGGGGGGACGAGTGAAAAGTGACTGCCATTATGTCTCACGATTTCCCTGCACTCCCTGGTTTCTATCGGGCCCTATTTCTCTACCTCGAGCCTCGTCGGTTTTCTTCTCCTACATCAAACATGCTGACAACTAACGTGTCACGGTAGTGTCAACGGTGTCGTCTGCCTTCGTGTTATGGTTCTGGCCTGGACCAGAATGGTTCCACAACCAGCTCATCCCAGGGGGTACCCCGTCTGGGGCGCTGGACGCGAGAACGACGATGGCAATGTGGCAGCTCGGCAATTGTATCACAGTCTGCACTGGCAATTAGGGCAGACGTACTTATTTGGTTCGCTTTTCCAGGTTACATGTTACTGGGGTTAACACCCTCGCTCCTCTTTCGAACGACCCGGGACATACTGCCTAACAATCCTGAGGCTCAGGAACGTATCTTGGGTGCGTGCTTTACTGCGCTTTGTTTCACGGATGTGAGTACCACGTATTTCCGTGCAGGCTTTTCTTTGGGCTGACCACGATGCTGCCAGGTGTGCCAGTGAGTTGGTTGCGCGTGCTGCATGTCCGCAACTATGTTAACAGATATATAGCACCATAGTTTCGTGGGTTGGCCTCCCAGAAGACTTGCGGTATTCTTTTTGGTCGTGGAACGCGATTACTCATGGAAACATCACGGCTTGTGTTTTGCTTCTTATCATAAGGTGAGGGTTCTGTCTCTCGGTAATGTCCGCGATCTGACACATCGGTCAGGCTGGCTTGGTTTGCTGGCATTGGTCGACAGAGGTACTACTACGGCAAGGCAGCAGCCGTAAAGATCCAGAAGTCGGCATGAGAGTGGGGTTATTCCCACTATGATAGTAGTGGGTTCTTTTGGGGTGCCATCCAAAACACCATCTTGGACGCCGATGTTGGTCACCTTGGTGATGATTTGTACTTGGTTGTATGCGATCGGGCTCTATACCATGCTCTTGTCTGCCCGGTTTTAAAGACTGGCCTCGCTGCAAGTACTGTTGTTGTTGTGTTTCCCCTTCCCCCCCTTGTTGTTCATCGGGCTCGTGAATTGTGCCTGTGCTCGTTGGTTGAACGGCTTGCTCTATCTGCGTCGTTTGATGTGTTTTGTTGTCCCACTCGTGCGGTGTTTTTGGACTAGCGATGCAGTCTGCAGTTCCTCTGGGTGCTGCTCATGCGGCGTCTTCGTCTGCTCAGGACGAGCGCACATTGTGTGTCGCTGTGACCTGCCTGCGAGACGTGCTGTAGTGTGTCGCCAATGTGAGGCATGCTTGCATTTATCACGCAGATGCCTTTGCGTGGGGTGCATATTGTAAGCAGCACAGTTGTCCCGATGATCAATCCGACGTGGGTTTGTGTTTGAATCGGTTAATACATCGCCTATTTACTGGTGCGTGTGCTGCTGTCGGTGTCGGAGGCGCTGCTTCCGGGGCTACCAAAGCATTCCAACCGCATGGTTTACTCTCTGCAGGTATGCCAGATAATCAAGACCGTTCTGCAAAACGACAGGAGGAACTCGCACGCGAGACTGGTGCATCTCTGATCAACGTCCCAAACAAGCCTCCACCGCCTCAGATTGGTCTCCTTGGAGCAATCACTGCACACGAACGTGAACGCAAGCGTGACGGTGGTGTCGGCGCGGCCATGATGGAACACGAACGAGAGAAGAGACTCGCTGAAGACCGCCAGCGAAAACTGGATGAGTGCCAGCATCAACAATTGAAGATGGCTCAGTCGGGCATGTTCAATGGTCAATTCCCGATGGGCATAAGTCCTATGATGGGAAATCCAATGATGAACCATATGATACCCATGAATCCGAAGATATTTTTTTCATATGCTTGCGTCGTTCAAGTTCTGTGCGCAAAGGAGATGCACGAATTTAGAAAAGATGTCCCGTAGCGGGTGTTGCCACGGATATGGCCCCTTTCGTTGGTTATTTCGGAGCGTCCCTCCCAATTTCGAGAGACGTAACTGGATTGACGGAAAATGAATATAATACCTGATCTCTACCGTGTGCTGCGAGTAAATAAATGTGGTGCCCCTTGATATTTCATGACCCCGACATTTGCTTCAGAACATCGTATCAGCGGCGTGAGTGGAACGGAAAGTTTGATTTACCCGGTCGTCTTTCCCAACCTTTTTTCTTGGCCTTGAGAAGTGCTTTCTTGCCTTTCATAGCCAGGCTTTGGCTCACGAATCTGCGAGCACGTGCAGACGGGACACTTCGGGCTGTAGCTTGTGATCGTGGATCTGAGGGTCGAGGCAACGTGCGGATGGTACGACCACTGAACCTGTAATTAGTCCCTCACGAACTGGACCCGAGTGGGGAGACATGACCGTACCCAATCACTAGGTCCTTTGGATGCGCGAAATTTTTTTGTCGTCGTTTCTTAACCACTTGCCGTTGAGTCGCTTTCGCGCTTTTCTTGGGGGGCGGTATCGAATTTTGAGAGGCAAAAGCAGCTGCGAAGAGGTCGTCCGCAAGATAGTCAGCTTTCCTGCTAGATCCGCGGATATTCACTTGGAGTGACATAGTCTCCTCGTCTTCCTCGTCTTCATCCATTTCCTCATCATCCGTTGGAGCCTTCGGGTCTGTCGAGTCGCTTTCCCCGAATGATATTCCCGCGTCTTCATCTTGCGCAAAGGAAGAATCCGAACCCGATGCCATGCCGTCGCCTAAATCCATTCCCAGCCCAAAGCCCCTGAATTCGCCGTCGTCATCGTCATCGTCATCGTCACCCTCGCCATCCTCCACTTCGCCTGCCGCATCCTTCATCGCTCTCAGCATCCTCGCTTCTATATCGTCGTCGTCATCACCTCCATCCTCACCACTTTCCTCCTCGTCTTCCCCCTCCAACGCTTGGTCCACGAATCTGACCCCTTTCAGCTTCTCGCCCGTCTTTCCACCCTTGGTCACACGCGCTCTTTCCTTCAACTTTTGATCTTTCTCCCGATTACGCGCCTTCTTGCGTCCCTTTTCTTCCGCCTCAAAGTCGTGTAGGACCCTCTGATTACGTTTGGCGTCGGCTTTGGACGTCGAGTGGGATACGACTTCAGGAGCGTCATCATCGCTTGACGAGTCTTGAATTTTTCGTGCTTTGCGTCCCATTGCAGTACTTCGGTGTGAGAGTGAAAGCCGCAACGATCCTTCAAGAGAAAAGATGATGTGTCACGTGACTCATACAGAAAGGGGCTATTTATTCCCGCTACCAACCCGCTACGCGCCATACAGTGGTCGATTGAATGACGCGTCACCATGTCGGCTGACCGCAACTCCAACTCCAGCGCTCGTTCGACAAGTATACAGTACACGAAATACAATGAATCAACAAAACGTTCTCATATCTTCACGCCTCAGACTACTCGTCTCCTCTCACGACGACATAATTCACCCCCACAAGCTTGAGTCCATACTCGTCCGCAAAACTCGCCGCGTTCCACTTTGCCCGGTCCTTGGTCCCACTCTTGCATTCGTGCGCATGCGTGGGGATAGAAAAGTCCACGCTCGGTTCTTGGTAGAGTAAAAACACTGGCGTCGAAAAAGAGGGTGCGCGATGGTCAGCAACACGCACGACATCGTCGTTCGACACGTTGGCACGGATATTTACCATAACGATGAGGCCCTGTGCCGCGGGGCGGGGCGGGCGGGTAGTAAGGCGTCGTCGCCGGCTTCGTCACACGCGCACCCAAGTCTCCCGTATCGAGCGCACTCAATGCAGGCGCCTTGAGACCTGTCACCTACACACACAGTCAGCACGACGCCTGCACATGTGCGTCCAAACGCACCAGCCAATGGCGCCACTCTCCCATCTTGGGATCGCTCCTAGACGGCGCATCCGGATCGGTCATGACGAGCGTATACCCAATGTCCGTCGCCGCTGCAAACGACTGCATCGGCGTAAACGACACCGAGGGCTCGTCGGCCGTATCAATGGTCGTCAACGTGTTGCCCAGCATAGCTTCTTTCCCGGTGGGCCATTTCACGACGAGCAGCGCTTCGGGGGTGAAGGAGGTCCTGTCGGGGATCACGTCGGGGATGATACCCGCCTCTGAGACGACATTCGCGACTACGGAAAGGGGATCGAAAAGTGGCATCGTGTGTCGTGTGAACGGACTGTGGAGATGAGGATGGGCGTTGATGGAGGAGTTGTGGTTCTGTCTGGGACCATTTGTAACGCACAGGGGCATTCCAATGATGACAGTGGCGATGTCGCGGGTGTGACAAATCCTCCGTCCCTGAGCCCAACGCTGCATTCGCGCTGCAATTGGAGCAGTACGGACCGCTCGCATGCTCATCAGAACGTTCGAGGGTAGTGCCTTGGAGGGAGAAACGGACGGTGGGAGACTTGACTCGCAAACGATGGGAAATGTTCAGTGATACCATACTTCATCTATTACAAACATGTTATTTCACGCCGTACTACATTCACTGCTGCATAAACTACCCAAAGCCGTCAACGAACACCAAAGAACGGGCAAAAAAGTGTACTCACCACCTCAGCAGTAGACTCTGAAACATCCGATATGCCTCCGACGCGCTTTGCTTCGGTCGAGCTGATCAAACTCATGGGACAACCCAACTTTTGCAACTCTGTCCAAAAGTCCTTGTTCCCATTCTCGCCCGTGCAGTCTTCCTTCAGCCCTCTCAAGATCCTGTGCGACCGACAAGTCTCAGAAAAAGACTAATGCTGATAGGTAACGTTTCAACCCACCCGTTCCATGCGTCCATCTCGTCCTCCTGCCCATCACACGATCGATTCAGCGATTCCGAGCCCAATCCAAGACATGCACTCACTATCAAACATTCCTCACGCAACTCCTTCAAACACTCCACCATCTCGTCTTTCCGTCGGCTCGCAAACGGCCGTCCAACAATCTCTCTCACCACGACCCCGAGATCCTCCACCGCCTTGGTCACCACGTCACCATGCTTGAGGTTCTGACGGAAATCCCTGAGCGGATAGGCATTCCCAATGATCCTCCCCGGTGCGCGCTGTGGGTCAGGTTCCGGTTCGGGGGAAGCCGTTGGGGTTGGCAACACGGGTACACCTGGTTTTGGTTTCGATTCCAATAAGAGTTCTCCGTCCGATTCTGATTCCGTCTCAGAGTCGTCCACCGTCATTTTTTTCTTCCCGGCAGACGGAGAAGTGCTGGTGACCTGCGATTTCGGAGGGGATGGGACCTCGGGTCGTTTTTGAGCGGGTCCCTTTTGGTCGAGGAGAATCATATCTTCGTCTTGGTCCTGTGCATGCACGTGGCCGTCCTTGCGCGCCCTGGAAGCTCTCTTGGGAACTGAAGAAAGTGCCATACGGTTAGCGAAACATGATGTTGACGCGAAAATAAAACTAGAGTAACACGTGCCTTCCTTAACCTTGAAGGCAGCCTTGCACTCCTCCAGGGCATCTTTTGCAGTCTTGAGCACACGTTTCGGAGGATCAAAGTATTTGGTAAGCTCAGGATGGGGTGGCGGAAGAGGATGGGTCGTGATATCTGATACCACTGCGGAGTGGAACTGGGCTTGCTTCGTGCGGTGAATGGCTGGGTTGTACGAGAGGCGTGGGTCGAACCAAGGCTGACGAGACCTGGCGAAACCAATCTAACCTCCGCAAGAGTAAAGAAAATTTATCGACTTACCCTTTTTCATCCTTGTCCCCCGCCTCCATGAGGTCCATGGCATCTACGAAGTTGTCCATGGCTTCAAGTTGTTCCTCTGTTGGAATATAAGGATGTTTCGTGATTTTTTCGCCCGACCTTGAAACAAGGGTAGAGAGCGAGGGAAAGGTATAATGCCTGACGTCGTCAGCAAAAGGCATCTATACAACGGTCATCCATCATTATTACCACTTTTCAAGGGGGGGAAGAATATACCTGCACCCATAACAATACATCCACGTCTGGCCATACTATAGGCGAGAGAATACCCATCTTTGGGTCCGCATTATCATTCCTCACCATTCTCGCAATCGCCAAGACACCTTTTACGAACATGGCTTGAACAATGGAGGAGAACGCAAGCTGATCGGGAACGGAGGTTGGAGAAGCATAGACATATGAAAGCTCGCCCATGGAGTATGAACGATTCAACTAGAAAACCAAACCAAACCATCTGGGGAAGCAGAACAACCGGGCAAAGTGAATCAGACGCACGTTCTTCCTCTGGAAAAATCCACATATTTCCATGCCCTTCTTGGTGTTCAACCGCTCAAACTGCCCATCGGGACAAGGGACATAGGTGGAGCCATACTTGAACCCTTTGACAAGCTGCTCCTTTTCCACTTTCTCGAGACGTGTCTCCTCTTCAGCAACGCTCTTCTCTTCGTCGACATCCATCGACGCATCCTGAGCGGTTGGTCCTTTCCCTTCTTCCTCTTCAGTGAACCTGTCAATGATATATTCGGTGCGTCTCTTGACCTCCTTAAAAATGGCCCTCCCCTCATCTTCAACATCCCGAATATCCTCGTCATCACTATCCTTCTTTAAAAACTTCTTCCAGGGCGCCGCCCTAGCCAAGCTGGTGCACTTTGCGATGCGCACGTTCATCTCGATGGCCTCGCTTTCCCGTACCTCGACATCTCCTAGGCGTAGTGTTGTCGAGAGGAGCGCAGACTTGGTTTCCTTGATGTGAGGACAGCTGAGTGTGAGGAGCGCATGTTCGAGGGATCCGAGAAGCCCAAGGCCGTCTGGCAAAGCCGATGTGAGGCGGGCGTAGAAGTTTTCGTTCACGCGCTACGGAAATACTGTCGATACAAAGTGAAACTGGATGTTTTTGCCCACCTTTATGGCTGGTTTGTCTTCTTCATGATACGCAAGCTCTTCGTCATCAAAGTCGACACCCCTATTCCAAAATGTCAGCGTCTGGTTGGTTCACAAGCCGAATTGACCGCAAAGGTGTCGAGCAAGAATGTTGGAAGATAATCCATAAGGAGAGACAAGTAAAGAGTTCCTCACTCACACGACAGTCAACGATATGTTCAAACCTGTCATTTTCTTCACTATTGCTTCCCATTCCTCAACCTCCATCGGGGACTCGCCATCGGTAACCAGCACTACTTTGCGCGTCCAACTGCGCTTCTTCTCCAGATAAATATCTTGTGTCTCAATACCGACAATCAAGGCGTCAATTGCTGATTTTCGAGGGACACCATGCGTTGAGTTGATGAATGCGTGAGGAAGAGGAATGAACTTACGATCCCCTGCAGTCTCTGATGCCTGAAGCTCGTCCAGTTTCGCGAGTGTACCGGCATTTGGTTGCCCAATTTGAATGTACTCTGAAACGTGTTCGTATCCTCCGTTCTTGTCGTTGATGACGTTGTTGGTTTCTGTTCAAAAATCAATTTGTTCACACGATGGCATGTTTCTGTAGACGAAGACGCACCCTCGGAGCCGAAAGTAATAACGCCACACTGATCCGTCTTTCGTCCGTTAAATATCTAGTTGCATAAGTACCAAGAGATTCGAAAGAAAAGGAGGGACATACCATCTCCTGAACTTTCATTTTGACAAACTGAAGTGACCATTCCAACTTTGACATCTCGATGCTCCTCGTCTCTCCCTTGGGACCGTCGGGAAGCTCCACTGTTCTGGAGGCTCCCATGGAAGGAGAGAGGTCGACGAGGAACATGGTGACCGTGTACTTGGACACAGTGCATCAGCCATGAGTGTACACGCTTTAGCAAAGGAGAAGCCTTACACCGGCTCGTTCTGCGGGCATGGTGTTGTGGACGTTGGCTTGCCGCTTGGTGGAGAAGAGTCAGGAGGAGCACACCGCCACGCAACCGTGTCGCGCCAATAAATATCACGTGATACACGTGACTCGCGTCTGCGCAGAATTATTATCAAGATAATAATAAAGTGAACGAAACTAATAATTGATACAGGATTTGACAACATGCACAGTAGACTGAAGTGAATCGGCGGTTCATGCTCTATTACGCTTCCTCTGGGACTGTTTCAAGGCGGTGTCTGTCGCTGGTCTGTGGTGACAATAAGGCAACGCAAACGAGACGAGATCAAAGGAGACAGACTTGCGATTCCTGAGCCTGGGTCCATCAGACGGAGACTCGTCGACGTCCATACTATCGATACTATTCTGGGGGAGCTGTAATCGCCTTCCCCCCTTGCCATCCTTCTGACGTTCCTGGACGTCTTTCAGGTTCGCCTGACACACCTTTTCGTGCTCTTCCTTTCCCGCTTGCACCGTCGCAGTATAAGTTGCAGCTTCCATGAGCTTCTGGTCGAGCTCTGACAACACGACCGCCGTCGTCGTCGCCCTATATCGCAAATGAAGTGGGATCTGATCGAGGAAGGCGACGTGATAGGACGAACCAGTTCTGGAGTGCTTCCAGCAATTTCTCGAGCTTTCCTGGCTCGAGATCCCTCCCCATTGTATACTCGATCTCGAGCTGCTGCTCCTTCTGGTCGAGTTTGCCGCGGAGAACGTCGAGGTAGATGGCATCGATGATGAGGTCCTCGAGTTCTCTGATGGTTGCCACCTGCAGTTCTTCAAGTAGCAAAGAGTATGGTAGGATCTGCGGTGCTATCTGAGCGGACACAAAGGGGCATCGGGGTCAAGGTCGCACATGACGTTCTGCAGCAAGCGTTACTATCGTAAGGTACTTTAGCTTGGTTATCTGCGCCTGATTGAGTGGGGGAAGGGAATCCTTGTGGTCTGCGATCAGAACCGTCAATACTGCTCAGGAGCGCACGATGTGACACAATCGACCTAGATAGTCCCTGAACGTGCGGTACGAAAAGAGCTGCAAGAGAGATAGGAACGAGGCATGCTGCTCGCTGGTGGCAAGCTGATTTCAGGCATTGTGAGTACCGCACGGAAATGTGAAGTAATGATGAGACGTGCTTCTTGTATGTTTGGAAGTTCGAGGAGCTCGGCAAAGACGAACACGCCGGGTGCGGAGGTGGCATCCTGGATGAGCTTTGCAGCAGCGGCGCCCTTGGCTGATTTTGATATGAGAAGGAAGGACTCAAGGCTGGCCATGATGGGTGTTTGGATCCAACGGTGTCGGCAAACAATGTCGCGACGTTGATTGGCTGCTCCTTCTTAGACCCTCGTATCCGAGTCCTTGCGAGTTTATATACTCGAAATCTCGTCTCCACCACAGTCATGTCTGCAGACGATCTCGCAGCGACAGACGTCGAGTCCGCTATCCGCGTACACGTATCCCCCTCCCAAGCCTCCTACTTTGCTGGCGAGCAGTTTTCCGTTACGATCACCTTCACCAACACCCGAACACCAGAGTCCCCAAAGGTCAGGAACTCGCACAGACGAGGTGCCCATTCCATCAGCTCAGCACCGCTTGCAAGACCCCCCACCTCCCCGGGCATCCCCCGTCCAACCGCGCTCACGCCTGTGTCCGCCCCTGTCAACAATGCTCGCGACATGCCCGCGCGCAAGAGACTGATTGGGCAGGTCCCCGGCAAGATGGACATGTCGATGGTGTTGGAGCAGAAACGACAGTCTCTACTGGAAAAGTCGAGGTCCTTATCCATCGACATTTCTGCGACCGAACTATTCCCCGAGGGTGCAGACGAGAGCGCGTCGCGGTATGTACGCGCCTACAACGAGTTCTCCGACGCAGGTGCGTACGTAGGGATCTACTCGCTTGCTCGCTCACAATGCATCAAGGACTCCCGACCGCCATATCTCCATTGACGCGCAGCCCCGACTTTCAGCTTCCCCCTCATCACCCTCATGCGCGCAAACAGTCCGTGACGGACGTCCATATTCACCTCAATGAAGTGCAGCGACCCTCACCCATGCCCGCGCCGCCGCCCGGCTTGGCCAGCTCATCCACATCGACCTTTTCCCTCGCTCTCGACCCGATAGCGGAGACCCCAACGACACCCTACCCAGGGTCGCCTCTCCCAAGGAGCCCGTCCCTGACCGATTCACTTGACCAGCATTCGTTCAAGACCACCTCCCATCCATATCCTTCCCGTCCTCTTCAATCTCGCCGACCACCCCAGCTCGGCCTAGGTCATGGGCCCCCACCTGCCAATCTTCAGTCAGCATCAACTCCTTCGCTCCGAAATGGCACGCTCGTCAGCTCAAGCTCTGAGTTGATCCTCTATTCTTACGCGCAACTCCTTGGCACCGTTTCCATCGCCCCTCTCCCAGGTGTCGTCATGATCCCGGATCAAGCACAAACGTTGGCCGCGCTCCGGCTAAAACTGTTGAAACGCACGGTTGTGGGTGGTGGGAGCATGGACATCACGTCGCATCAACGCATACAAGGACGCCGGCGCTCGCATACCCGCTCGGCGTCGTTCACAAACAGTTTCTTTTCGCTTCTCTCTCCGTCTACCTATTCTGCGCCTTCAACTCCATTGCCTTCCTCCCAGTCATGGGCGCCGGGACGCCCTCGGACGCCTTCCATGTCATCAGCATCGTCTGGGGCGCCGGTAAATGGGCAACAGAATGGCGTTGGTCTCGGTTTGATCAACGGAGGGACGGACGAGGACGTTAACCCTGACACACCACTCCCCACGTTCGACGTACAGCCAGCCATGCTTGCCGTGGACTTGATACTTGGCCCGGGAGAATCTCGCACATGTGAGCAATCTTTCTATTCACTACACGTCGACTAATGGCGTGCGTGCGTCAAGACACGTACACGGTATCGCTACCGGACAACCTACCGCCAACCTTCCGTGGCCGAGCACTCAAGTTCTCATATGAGCTTGTGATAGGCACATGCCGTGCTAGTGCTTCTGGGATAAGGTCATCGAGTGGTCTCGGGCCGACAGGTGCAAACAGCATCAGTCGCGTTATGAAGGTTCCAATACGTGTATACAACCATGTCGCTGGTAGGGTCTACGCAGAACTTTTTTCACCTCACTCATCACATCCCAGTCGGGAAAGTGCCAAGACCTTACGACCTACTGTGGCCTGTGGGAAAGCGAATCCTCTCCATGGAAACCGCACCAAAGGTGGTGGATGGTCCACCAAAGGGAGACTCAAAGGTTCTGGCGCAATGTGCGTACGAGCGTGCTTCCTCCGTGATGAAATACTCACACTGTATTCAGGCAACGGCTTCCGTTCTTTGGATGACCTACGAGACTATGGACAACGTTTGCTGGCTACATTCCCAGTCCCTGACGCCACTGGTGTTCACCGCATCAAGGTGCCAATTGAAGCAATATCTCCCGAATGGGGCGATTTTGAACGAGAACGAGAGGATGATAGTGGCACTCTGACAGGTTGCAGGGAAGCCGTTGAGATTCTAACACGTAACCCAAAGAAGGGTAAGTAGACTATTTCCCCTTCAGTTTGGATTGAAGACGAGCGTTGTGGCAGTGTCCTACGACGTAAACAAGGATGGGTTAAAAGTGGCTGTGCTCACTTTTACCAAATCGGCATATAGACTTGGCGAAACTGTGTTAGGGGTCGTGGAGTTGAATGAGCGACAGGGCCGGTCAAGAGTTTTGTCTGTGAGTCTTCCGCCGCCGGATGTTGTGCTGGCAATTGTGGTTGATCACTTTCCCTAGTTGTCTGCGATGCTCGAATCGCAGGAAACACTCCCGTCACAAATAGCATCAGCGGGAAATATCCGGCATATGCGGCGAGTACACGCAGAACATCATGCTTCGCTGGTTTCTTCGGTGCTCCGGACGACGTTTTCGCTCGATATACCCTCGGACGCAAGTCCGGCTTTCCAAGTACAGCTGGGTGAAGGAGGCCATAAATCACCGGCCCTGGCGGGTGGGTTACTTTGGCGCGTCAGATTGTCTCTGTTGGTTGCGGTGGCTGCGGAAACATCACAGATCAGCGCGGACGGTGTTCGGCTGAAGCAGTTGGCTCAAGACGGGCCAGCAGGGGAATGGGGCACACGATACAAAGCATATCCCTCTATCGCGCCAAAAGAACGACCAAGGAAAGACGAACAACTAGTACAGTCGTCATCTACATGGGCGCAATTCTTTATGACCTCTTTCCTGGGAACTGGGGAGCGGAAGTACCACGACGGCGACGAAGAGGACGAGGAGGAGGACGAGCCAGACGCAAGGGGAGGCGACGAGAACGAATGGAAAGAGGTTAGAGTGGAGACCGTGGAGTGTGAAGTGCCGATCAACGTGTGGCCTGGGAACACTGCATTCAAGGCGATGGACGTTGTTTTTGATGTTTAGAGGTGGGCCTTTCGACGCATCGCGAGTGCTGAAAGGTAGCGACCAGGATAGGGGGTGTCGGGGCTCCAGTCCGTTGGGTGCTTCCACTTGGTGTTCGGAAGGACTGCCAATACTGGACAGGGCGGACCACGGGTGCCTGGGTGTGAGAAGACGGGAGTGAGTTGATTGGTTTGCAGCATCCTGTAGGGGTGTGCAACGCGGCTGGATGATAAATCCAGCGATGGGGAATGGCCAGACAGATACAATATCACTCGCTTGAATGGATGTTGGTGACGGCGGCGACCCTGGCCGCGCAAATCCCACTGGGGGCCACCTGACCGGGATGACGACAAATTGTGGGTGAACAAGCCAGGGACTCCACAATTACGCCTCGTTTCTCTTCCGTCTCTATACCGCCGCAGATTCCAAAGTGAAACCCGGACCCGTTCCCGGCTCACACGACTACAGTGGCCGCAAGTCGGGTCTAGCAAACACATCAAGGACACTTGCTGGACCACGATGCAGTTCTCAAACAGCACCCAACAACACCAACACGACGAATCCGATCGCAAGAACCGTTTTCTCGTCCCTTCCAAACAAGACAGCCCCGGCCCCGGCTCTCCCAGGGACCGCGCTGCGAGCCAACCCCCACACCCTTTTCTCTCTTCCCCATCCCAGCAGCATACCAGTCTTGGGCCCCCCGCTAACCCCCATTGGCCTTCCAGAATGCATTCCTTCAATACCAGCCGCCCTGGCGGGTTACCCCCTTCCGTTCCCACACGAAGTTCCTCCTTCTCAAATCCGCAGTCCAACTTTGCCTCCGCCATGCGCGAGTCCCGATTCGCATCCACCTTCGAGGATGACGAGTCGGAAGCCCTATCCGATACCTACGACGAACACTATATGACCCCTTCCGTACCCTCTGCCCGCGGCCGTTCCTACGCATCCGATCTCACTCGCAGCAGGTCCCAGTCGCTCGCTGCAACAACCCGCCCTGGTCCAATAGCCAGCCCATTCCAGAACAGTCTCTGGCCCGACGTATCCTCCCTCCAGACCAACCCGCTCAATATCCCTGGCTCGCGCTATGGAGACATTAAACCACCTGGCAGCAGCCGGTATGGATCACTTGGAACTATGGGTAGATCACCCTTGAGTAATAACTTTGATTCGCACATTGGCGGCGCCAATGGCTATTCTAACAGGCAAACCGTCGATCCATCAAATATGAGCCCGTTTGTCCGTGACGTGGGCCAGATCCTCTTGGATGATGGTGCTGCGTTGCGCCAACTTTGGGCAGGCATGAACCCGCCCAAGGATGAGAGCGGCGGCGGCGGCGGCAGTGGTACGACGAGCCGTCGGCATAGTGTCTCTGTCGTCCAGCCACGGAGACCAGCCATCGTGGGCTTCAGTACCTCAGGAAGCGACCCCCAGGATGAGTCTTTTCGTCCAAACGTCTTCGGCAGCCGTGGCCGCCTCATGCTGTCAGACGACGACCTTGCTGACGAACTTGGTTCTCTCAGCATGAAGGACGGGCCTGGGCCATCCTCGTCTACCCATCCCACGAGCCAACCCTCCTCGCTTCCCATCTATGCGCCGATGTCACGCAGCCCTCCCTCTTCCGATCGCCTCTCCCCTTACAAGCCCATGAACCTCAACATCCCCAGCGGCACCTCGTTTGCATCCAGCCGCCAACACTTTGGCTCGCCCAGCGACAGCGGCCTGTCCGCCGGAGGAAGTCCTCCCCGCAGCCACTTTGAACAACAGCTCATCGAGGCCCAGTACCTCAGCAGCGGCAACAGCGCCGCTTCGCAGCAGCAGTCACTCACGGCCCGCTTCATCCCCGGACAGGGTATTCAGTATTTGCCCTCCCACGGCAACGGCGGATCATCATTCAATCGCTCCGGGTCGATCACGATCCCCTCTCCTCTTTCTCCGACCAGTTCGCGTTCCATTCAGCAATCGCCGTTTTATCCCCAGCAGATCCAACGGCGCACGTCGGATGCACCGCTGCCCAGTATTAACGATCTCGGCAAGGGTGTGCCGCTTTCGTCTGTCCCTGCGTCGTGGCCACTGTACATTGTCGAGTTCAAGGCTGGACGTACGGATTTATTCTACCTGACGGATCTCAGCTTGGACATCCGCGTGGGTGACCTCGTCATCGTGGAAGCCGATCGCGGGAAAGACTTGGGCAAGGTCGTCAACGACACCATCACGCTTGAGGAAGTCGAGGCGTTTCAGCGGGAGCAAAAGGAGCGCGTGAGCTACGGTGACAGCGGGCCGCTCAGTCCTGGTGGTCAGCAGGGCTCAAAGAAGGAAATTAACCCAAAGATGATATACGGGAAAGCCCAACCTCAGGATACACAGTACGTCGTGCGGCGTATCACACCTGAGGTTTTACTCATGTCGTCTAGACATCTCGTTACCAAGATCCAGGACGAAATGAAAGCGTTGCAGCTGTGTCAGAGCAAGGTACGACAAAAGAAATTACCGATGGAAGTCATAGATGCAGAATATCAATGGTGCGCTGCCATCGATGGTATATAGCTGTGTTTGCCACTCACGATGTGCAGGGACCGACGAAAACTGACCTTTTACTTCGTCGCGGAAAAGCGCATCGATTTCCGAGAGCTTGTACGAGAATTGTTCCGGTGCGCCCCGCTCTCCATTTGAAACGATCTCGCGCCTAACATGCTTGCAGTCTGTATAAAACCCGTATTTGGATGGCGTCTCTTCAGGGACCTGGTGGATACGAACAGTAGCAGCTGCTTGTCTTTGCATGCTGTCCTACTCTAACCTCAACGGTAAAATAAACTGACCTGCGTTACACGATATATCTTGACACTCGCCGCGAGTTTCTCACATGCTTCAATCTAGATATGCATCTTCTTCGTTGTTTCCTTTGTGCTTCCTTGGATGCTATCTAGCCCAGCCTAGACCTCCTGTAATTGTACCCCCTCCAATATTTATTGCGGCCTGCTCTCCTCCTTTCTATGTTCTTCGCCTTCCAAGCACCTACCAAATGGTCTTTGGCTTTGTGCAATGCTACACATAGCTTTCTTATCCTTCACTGTTGTCTTTTCCCCCAGATTCCTACATTGTCTCGACCACGACGGGAATGAAATTGGGCTGTTCACAGCGCCTGTATTATTACTGTATACTCTTGGTGCTACGTATATAATGTCATCCTTGATGTGCGGAGATGTTGCCTTGTAACTAGGGGGGGAAAAATCGCAGTGTGATCGGATCACACCGGGGGACGGCGGCCGACGCATGTCAAGATACAAATATAGGCGACGGATGGACGAGGGCTTCCGTTCAATCCGATGGACTCGGGTCAGCTCGCGTTGGATCAGCGTCGACATCAGCATCAGCATCGGCGTTTGAGACTTTGCGTTCGGCGGTGACTGTGAGGGTAGACACACGTCATGCTTCCATACCAAGGGGGAAAGAAGGGGAAAGGTGACACACCCCAAGGCCGACGGTCCATCGGACACTGTTGATTCGACGCGGCGGTACCGAGCCACTTGAGCAGGCAGTGCATATGAAAGATGTGACTACACTCGCCCCATACTGTGTCGGGCGTAACGTAAACAAACCCATCGTCAGCACGCGCGCGCCCATACGTATTTTTGGCGTTTGAGAGGTGAATCCGCAGGAAAAACAAAAAGAAGGGGAGAGGGGAGGGAGGGAACCGTTGCTTACTGAGTGGACAATCGTCGCCAGGCATCTTGCACGACGGACAACAGCCTTCGTAAGGCACTCTACAGATCCCGCAGACGTCCCCTTCATCGTCTTGGTCGGCGTTCCCGGTGTTCCAGCGCCATTGGGCGACGGCGCTCCAGTGTTTGATGTGGACTTTCATCGCGGTGGGGGGTGATGGTGGTTATGGGCGGGGGGACGCGCGCATCACCCTAGTACTCGTACGTTGAGTCGATAATGGGATAATCATCGGACGCGTGTTTACATTTGTGGAAGGCATCTGTATATTTCATCACGTGACCGACACCTTGAAACGGCCCCGGCCGGGGCCAGCTGAAACTGATTTTGTGCCAGGTATACTTACAGGCACGATCTGGGACTGAGGATGACGGTACCTGGGGTTCTTGTTGGTTCTTGAGGCTGGAAGTGTCGACAACACAAACGGAGTTACAGAGGCAGCCTGGGTGGTTCCTGGCACAGGAATGTACAACTATAGACCCATCATCTCCTCGGTTGCTCGGAGATGGCAAAGAATATTTAGAGCGTAAAGAAAAGGTATGTACGTGTTTCCGTGCGCCAGCGACACGAACGCAGACAAAGAGTACGACATGGCAGTCACTTATACGACTTCTGTGCACAAATGCCGGATCTGCGTCTCACTCGACCGAGGCTCAAATATCAGTCGAAACGGGTCTGCAATCTGGTTCACCGTATCGGAGAAACCAAACGAATCGATAGGCGCCTTGGGATCTTCCGATAGACGGAACGCCCAAAGGACGAGCGCAACACCAATGAAAACTGAGCGGTTTGCGATGTACTGGCCGGGACAGGCTCTGCAAAGGGTAGAATCGTAGTCGGAATTATGTCGATGTAATCACAACATACCTTCGTCCGAACCCAAATGTACAGAACCGGACGTCATCTCGCAGTGTCCCTTGCGCAGTCAACCAACGTTGGGGGTCAAAGTTTTCAGGGTTTGGAAAGACGTCTGGATCATTTGCAATCGCCCTAGATCTGTATCATTGCTTGTTCATGCACCTTGGTTTTTATATAAATAGTTACCAATGACATCCGATGACTGTCGCGCCTTTCGGAATCACGTAGTTTTTCCAGACGATATCTTTCATTGCACAATGGGGAACTCCTTGTTGACCTCGGCATGAGCCTACCGTGCACAGCAGCAAGACCCACAGCGTACCTGCGATGTTCACTGGCCGCCACCTCGAAGTTTCAAGTATAAAGGCGGCCACTTGAGGGAGCATCTCTTGGTCTGCGAACGAAGGTACTAAGAGCAGTGCTTTCAGTCTGTGGATCAACACTGAATACACATTTTCACGTACATCTTTCCCGTCCGACAACTCTGTCTAATTCCTCGTGCACTTTTGCTTGAGCTTCCGGGTGTAAAGCAGCCACCATCATCATGATCGTAATTGTGGAGGCAGTCTGCACATACACATATCAGTCCCGATAACGCACACAAGTGATATTTTCTGCATTTTAACCCACCGTTTCTGAACCGGCGCCAAACATGGCACCAGCTACGTATGCCATCTCCTTGTCTTTAATCTGGTATTCTCGCTGGTTCTCAATCAAAAATTTCGCGAAGCATGGCCGTGCTGTGCCTTCTGCCTGTTTCGATTAGTGAGTCCCTCAGTCCACGGTAGCTACGCATGATTACCATTTGTTGCCGCACGGTGTCCAGTTGTCCTTGAAATAGTGCGAGTTCCTCTTGATGCCATTTTCTCAATTTGGTGAGATATCCAGGCACATATTGTAGGATGGGATACGTATCCACAAGATATGCCCCAGGGAGCACGGCTCGTCCGAAGCGCTTGAGACAGCGGTTGACAGCCAAGACCTCGGGATCGGTGTACGAAGTCGGTGTGACCTTCCCATACGTAATTTCCATTATCACGGACGCTGCGAATCTTATGGACGACTCAGAATAATCAGATATGTTTTGGCGTGACACATACCGTCTGGCATGCATCAGATGGCTTTCAGGATCATCGAGGATATCGAGCAACATGTTTTTTGCATGCCGAAGCTGAAGAGGCTCGTATGTTTCTGCCATCTTGGACTGCATCGCGGCATGTAGGACTCTATGTCAGTCACGGACAAGGTTAGAAATACAGGAAAGTGAAACAAAAACTTTGCCCGTGTAAAAAAAATCACCTTCGATATCTACGGAGTCGATCCCCACTTCTTTCTGCGACCACTCTCATACCTCCAGAGAGTGTCTCCCCCCCTGCAATCGAGCGAGGCCTGTCGGCAAGGGATGCACCTTCCTTGTCCATGACCTCCATCGCTGCTTGATATCTCCCGATGACTACAAAGAGTCTCGGTCCATGCCTTAGTGAAAAGACCGGCCCATATTGCTTCGTCAGTTCTGCAAGCTTGAAAGGCGCACTGGTGTGTGTGTGTGTGAGGCTGATCGGCCGACGTTAAGTCCGGCTATGAAGAAACGTATTTACCGAGACTCAGGGAAGGGAGTTCCAAATAGCCAATGTCCAGAGGGTCCCGGCGGTATGGGTAATCCCTTTCGTGAACCGACAATGCGTTGGACGTACGCCCAACAACCGAGCAGGATGGCAACAATACACGCCAGGAATAAGGAAACCCAACCTGAATTGAGTAGAGGCATTGCGAAGGATAGCGGAGAAAAGGTGATGATCAACCATGAGGCTGAGAGTTAATTTATCTATGCCAGTGGGCGGGCCTCCAATGCTACAGTCATGTTATAAACCATAAGTACCGGGTGACCCCATATAACCCATAGTACGTTGCAGTCCGGCAAGGTTACCCCATTATGAAAATTTCGTTATATTTTAATCGTTGATTTCATCTCCCAAGAATCTTGGCAACAACGGGGCCCCGAGAACCAACCCGAAACAACTGCTTCTCTCTCATTGAAACTCGTCAAAGTTCTAAAAGATAGCGCAGTTGGGGATTCCATACCCAGGTCCCATGCAAATGGTCCCGAACGGTGTGCGGTCCGATAGGACCTACTAGTAATGCGACTATTTAGTTTCCCTCTTCACGGGTTTTCGGATTCCGCCTTTGAAAGGCAAAATGGGCGTGCGTGTTGATGAACAATCATATGCTTGACGGTATGGGGCAAGTGCAGTCACACCTTTCATCATTGCTTTCCATTTCTGTACCATACTCACAATTAGCTTGCCACCAGTGAGCTGCATGTTCAGGGGCTATCTAGGTTGATCTTCACATTATGCACTCTTGAACAGTATTGATGGTTCTGATTGCAGGCCACAAAGACTCCTTCCCACATTCAATCCAACATAGATAAAGTACTAGATTTACAGCTGAACATTGTTGGTAGGAACCTTGAAACTTTCACAGTATGTTTCAACATGACATCACAACCATAACCCTCCCCCCCAGTGACCTTGTTAAACAAGGTAACCTTATGATAGTCACCCTTGCTACATACTAGTAGTAGCCTGGGGATGATCCAAAGTGCTTGGTTCCTCTTGTCGTAGGATGGCTAAAAGAGAGATTATTCCAGTAAGAGCAAAAATCATGACATCCTGGGGCTACCTATGCAATAACATAACATCCTCATAGCAACCTTGATGGATAGCACTTTTCAAAGCCTCAGCAACCTTAGGGTTGCTCTCAATGAACTGTCTGCACTCAGCAGCATTTTTGAATGGCCACATGCATGCCTCAGGTGGAGCAAACATGACCATTGCCATTAGTGTTATTGCCAGCTCATTGTTTGTCAACTTGCTGGTAATGTGGGTAGGGACAAAAGCTCTATCTTTGCATTTGCTTCCTCAATCTTTGCCAGAAGGGAAGGATATAGTAAATTGACCTGTTTTGCACCAGGTAGCTGTGGTGGTGAGGATGGGGCACATTTGGACATGGTGGCTAGGAGAGATTACTGAAGAATGATTTGGGGAAATTGACATTGAGGTGGGAACTTATAGATTACTGTACAGGGAGGAAAATATTCCTACACCGATAGGGGCTGAAGTGCTGACTAATTAAACTGCTGGCTCGAGTTGCTCGACGTCCAAAGGTTAGAGCCATCCATTGCATGTTTTTCATTCCCTCGTATCACAGCTCCACACAGAAGGAACAACAATGATTTCCAATATTGCTCCACTCATTGGTCTGGCACCGTAGTTAGCGGGGTTTCTGCTTGAATGTAGTCCTCGGCCACCTTAAGCGGCATCGAGTACTTCAGGCATGATCTCAGTCCACCACATACTCGCCAACTGAGTTCATCATTATGAGCGAGGCTGTTTATCACAGAATAAGCCAGCGTTAAAATCGAAAATGCTTCCTAGGGGTATTAAGGAGTGTCAAGGGATCAAATAAATACTGAAGGGATACTTTTGACCGAAGGAAAAGTAGCATAATGGCACATGTATGAAGTATTGTATGATGCAAAGATATCCAGGATGATAATTCAGTATTGACACATATGTAATGATTGGGATCATGAAATGCATAGCAAGATATCGAAGGAATAGTAGTGTTCCTCAGCTGGACCTGCAGCTAGCCATGGTATGTCCGTTTTGAAAAGTGATGTTGGTCGGGGAGACGCGACGTCAATCCGAGAGACAGCAATTGTTTCACCCAACCTTCAAATTCCTAAGCTCCTTCTGCACATCTGTGATGTTTGAGCGATTCCACTCGCCTACCCATTCTTGCCTCGATCGCCCAAAGGATGGTTTGTTGTCAGAGGTACACGCAAGCTCGGTACGCACGACATCAACAGACTGTGTGCGTCTTCTCGTGCGACAGTTCAGAGAAATGGTGGTGGGCTTTGGAGCTGACTCGGAGGCAAAGACGAGCTCAGCAGGAATATTCTCGCCAAGATGACGGGCAAGCTTAGCCATCCGCTTACGACGAATTTCGGTAACGTCGGGTACAAAAGGCGTGATAGGGGTAGGAGGGGAGGGTGTGCATGGGGTTGGGGGGAGCGATGATGCAACACGATTATCTGTGGGTGAGACTGGGACCGTGTTAAGTTGCAGGTAGAGTTGGGGTACTTTATCACCCGGGCGGTGCCTACGAGTGCTGGACAGACCAGGAGGGTTCATCGGGAGCAATTCGGTGCTCTGTGTACTCGGTGATACAATCTGGGGCAGAGTAACAGACGATACAGATGGAGATGGATAGTGCGACGAGGATGTAGATGTAGACGTCACGGATAACGAACTGGTTTGGTGGTGGGTAAAGATAGAACCTTGACGCTTCAACGTTCTAGAAGTGGACTTCCCGAGAGGGAGAATTGCAAAGGACACGTCGTTCTCCAAAAGGTATGGCGTGGTTCCCAGAACTGCGCCGAGTTTCCTCGTCGAGCGCATAAGACGCAAGCGCTGATGCGAATTGAGGGTATTAATGGTGGGAGGGAGATGCGGATAGACGGTTAACGCTGAAGAAGACATGCCAGACGCCTTACGAATGCAGCAGAGAGAGAGAAACAGAAAGGAAAGTAAGAAACGGTCCCGGTGCAAGGGAGGGTCGTAAAATAGTTGGGCAACCAGGGAGATATACGCGACAAAAACAATTGCAACACGAACAATAACCGGAACACTTGTCTCGGAAACGGAAATGTTACGTAACCATGTTGAACAACACTATCCAAATTTGGTTTGACGGCTTGATGGATATCAACTTTGTCTCGATATGATCCCCGCTGTCCATGTTCAAGTAGTATATACTTGGAGTGTGACACCCCTTTCGAGGTCAGGAGGAGTCCAGCTCGATGTCCGTGACGTGCCCAATCGCCGCCTGCAAGCGCCAGGGTCGCGGGTGGGAACAATTTTGCACACGCTAGGATACGCTCGGGCGCAATCCGGGGTACTGTTGTGGCTCTGGTTCCTGTTTCCGATCCTGCGCGCATTGGCACAGCCTACTACCTAGCACGAGCCACTGATCAATGCTTGTGGACTGAGTCGGTTCGAAACGCGGAGTTGAGTTTAGACCTGGAGAACCCTCCCGACTCCCGACTACCGTGGGATATCTCGGTTAATCGCCATTGCTGTCTATAATTTGTCTGTCTTATTCCTACTGTCAGGTTCGAATTTTTCTGTTCTTCAGCCTGCAGCCAGTGATCACTCTAATTTGGTTCCACTGCACTAATGGCAGTTGATACTGCATCCCACCTACCAACCACATCAGAGTGGACGACTTCCACGTTTCAGCAAAGGCAGCTTGTAACGTTATCGCTTGACAACTCTCGTTGAACGACTCTCGTCCCGCGGAAGGGAGAGCTCTGATTGGCTGTGTTTTTCCAAAATGGGCAAAATCCTGAACTAACCCTTTTCTATTTTGTTGGTGACACTCTTGGGACGTTCTCGCATTTCTGATGGGCCGTCTGACGCGCGCAAGTACGTACAGCGCGTGAACACGTTTTCTTCTCAGGTTCGCGGCCGGATCCTTGGCTCTCGCCACTTTGATGATAATGAACGCGCCCGTAACGGCGTCGGGAATAAAATGGAATAACCCGCGGTGCACACCTTCTTCTGGCTCCCACTACGCTTATAAAGACGCTATTTGCTCTTAGGGCAAATCGTCGCCATGCCCAGACGTTCCAGTCTCGCATTGCTGTCCGCGAGCGCGTGCTTGCTCTTAGCGTCCTTCGCTTCTGGCCTTGGTTCATCTTGTTCTGCACCGTTAACAACTGGTCAGGCTGCGCCAGAGGACCCGTATTGGCTACAAAATATCAAGCATCAGGGAACTTCCGCGCTTAATCCCAACACAACTTACCAAGTCTTTCGCAATGTGCAGGATTTCGGGGCTAAAGGTGATGGTGTGACAGATGACACTGCAGCCATCAAGTTCGACCTTTGGTTTTCGAGCAAAAGTTTCCTTGACTGAACCTACTTGCCAGTGCTGCCATGTCTGAGGGATATCGTTGTGGTTATGGATGTCAAGCGTCAACGTGAGCACTACATATCTGCTTAGGGCCTCAATTCCCTGACAGACATTTCCCAAGCCTTACGCCCGCTATCGTATATTTCCCGCCTGGGTATAAAAACCGAGTGCCAATGCGGCCGCTTGCTGAATAGACTGGCAGGGAATATCTGGTTTCTTCCGCCATCAATACATACTACTATACTCAAATGATTGGTGACGCGAAAACACCACCAACGCTCCTCGCGTCTTCAAATTTTACGGGCTTCGCTGTCATCGGTAAACGTTACGTTGTTCATATCGGCAGTTCTTATGTTTACGACATCCTAAAGATGCCGATCCATATGTCCCAAACGGTGCTGGTGCTCAATGGTTTATCAATCAAAACAACTTGTGTGTCAAGTAACGTGCGCTGCGATTATCCTGAGGATATTAACGTCTGCTTCACAGTTACCGCTCTGTGCGCAATTTGATCATCGATTTACGTCAAGTGAATGCCACTGCACCTGCAATTGGTATCCATTGGCAAGTATCGCAGGCAACCTCCCTGATCAATGTCGCTGTGGAAATGTCACAAGAGAATGGCACGCAACACCAAGGTATACATTGGTTTCCATGCATTAAATCGATGTTTGATGAATTTACATACATTCCAGGTCTTTTTATGGAGAATGGAAGGTGAGCAAAGACCCTTGAAACGCGTCGAATGTGAGGTATTCACTTCACACGTCAGTGGTGGTTTCATGGGTGGTATGTAACTCATATTTCGCACAGTCCTGTGCTCAAAGGCTCGCTTACAGATATCGTTTTTAATGGAGGTATGTCCCTCTCGAACTAGATTTCAAGTCAGTTAATCGTGGCAGGCAAAAATGGGATTGCTGTTGGCAACCAACAATTCACTGTACGGAATCTCACTGTCAGTAACGCGATTGTTGGTGAGTATGTCAACTATGACTTTTCCACTATCGCTCTGATATTCTCTAAAGGTATCTCTGCTCCATGGAGTTGGGGTACGGATCTGGTCTTTGTCTCGCTCGTGATACTTGCTCACGGTTTGGGTAGGCTGGACTTACCAGCGCGTGTCCATCAGCAATTGCTCGGTATATACAGAGATTTTTTACTCTTCCGTTCCCTGACGTTCCACCAATTCTCAGGTTGGCTTTAATTTGACTACTGGTGGAACAACCTCTGCAACTCAGGTCAGTGCTCCATCCTCGCTGCTTGTGCATCTTGTTGATGATGATTAAGACTGTTGGCTCTGAAGCCATCATTGATGTGACAGTAGTGGATACCCCTGTTTTTGTCCAAACCACAACGGCCAGCAACGGCACTCTTGCAGGTTCCATTGTGCTGAACAATATCCAGCTGTACAACGTCCCAGTTGCAGTTGGCGTCCTAGGTGGTAAGGTTGTGCTCGAGGGGTCCACCGACTGGATGTACATCGAGTCCTGGGCCCAAGGTAACGTGTACGTCGGCAATGATGGGCTACCTCGTTATACCCAAGGATCTATCGAACCACCACAAAAGCCATGGAACATCATCGACTCGCAGGGCAACATATTTGGCAAAGGACACCCTCAGTATTCCGACTATTCCCTGGATCAGATCGTTAGCGTGAAGTCGTATGGTGCGGTTGGTGATGGTTATACGGATGATACCTCTGCCCTTCAGAATATCTTTGATATGGTATGCTTTTGAAAATTGCTGTCGTTACGCCGATGCTGAACAAGTTCCGACAGTTTGCTGGCTGTAAACTCATCTTCTTCGATGCCGGAACATACTATATCACGGATACCCTTCGCATTCCCACCGGTTCGCAGGTTGCGGGAGAGGCTTGGTCGGTCATCCTCGGTGGTGGCGCCAAGTTCCAGGACCAGAACAATCCCAGAGTGATGGTACAAGCTGGTGCGCCTTGGACCAGGGGGATCTTGGAGATTACGGACATCATCTTCTCCACCGTCGGACCCGGTACGTTGTTCAAGACCATGTTTTGATCCTCGACTTAGTCTTCAAAGCGCCTGGTGCTATCCTCGTTGAGTGGAACGTACAACAACCTTGGGACCACCAGGGTGGTGCAGGCATGTGGGACACTTATTTCCGGTATGTCTGAGTACTTGGTTCTTGAAAATTTCTGACCCTCGTTTGAACTTAGTATCGGCGGAGGTATGTATCGAGAGACGATCGATGTATGGCACCTAACACTTTTCCGCTTTAGCTGCTGGTACGAACCTACAGTATGCAGAGTGCCCTGCGGGCAACCTCAGTCCCGATTGTCAAGCTGCCTTCATAGGCCTGCACCTGACCCAGGGGTCTAGCGCATACCTTGAGGTGAGTAGCTTGTCGACATTAGCCTGGGCCCTTTTGCCGACTTGCAGCAGGGAACCTGGATTTGGACTGCTGACCACGACCTCGATGACCCCGAAGGACGTCAAATAAGTATTTTCTGTGGGCGCGGGGTACTGTCACAATCCTTTGGGCCTGTGTGGATGATCGGTACTGGTACGTTTAATTTGTCTGAAGATATGCGCATTACTGACGTTTGTATCAGCGTGTAAGTGTCCTAGACTCCCGAGCCTGCGATACAGTCTCATTTTTTAACTACAGCCGAACACTGCTCCCTCTACCAGTATAATCTGCACACCGCACAAAATCACTGGATTGGCTTGGCGCAGACCGAGACTGTAAGACTTTACCTTTCACGGTGTGCATGTTCTGAGTTGTAACCAAATTAGCCCTACTATCAACCAGTCCCGCCTGCCCCAAAACCCTACCCCATCAACCCGTACTACTATGACCCAGTGTACAATTCTTCGAGCCCTATGGCGTGGGGCATGTATGTGCAGAAGTCCTGGGACATTACGCTCTTTGGTAAGGCCACACATCCGTTCAGCTAAGGAACGTCTCACCGTTCCCTTAGGTGCCGGGTTCTACAGCTTCTTCCAGGTATGATTAAGCTCACACTCGAACATGACTCGATGCTTATTCCCGACGCTAGAACTACACTCAAGACTGCCTTTCCAACTACACCTGTCAAAACGGGATCCTCAACATTGATGACGAGTCAACGATCATGCTCTACAGCATCTCGACCGTTGGCACAACCTACCAGCTCACAATCGGAGAACAGGGTATTATCAACGAGGAACATAACCGAGATGGATTCCAGGAGACTTTCACCGCGTGGTCACGTTGGTGATCTGGTGTTTCACTACGCCGGGCTATTCATTTCCGCATGAACAATTAATTTAACCTTTAGTCAGGCGTCGACGAGGACGATGCTGGTTTCTTGTGAGATACTGATGTTTTGTCATTACTATATATACCTTGCCCACGTAGCACATTCGTTATCTAGACTGGCAGACAGTAGTGTTGATCATCGCGGTGGCTGAAAAATCTTATCACGAGTCTCGGCCATCATTTCATTGTTTTCATGAGTACGTTCGCTGGCGTGTAACTTACGTCTCCGACTTTTCGTCCAACAAAAAGGATCCGAACATCTCTGTTTGGCAGCGCAATGCTGCAGGACTTGTCGCATATGGACCGCATTACCCAACTCCAGGATGAGATACAGCGGGTGAGTACAGGCGACCCCGTCCACCTCGATCTGAACGTACCAAATGATGATTCACCTTCGCTGTCACGTTTGGCGCTCCATGCACAGCTCCTGATGATCATGTCGAGTAGTATCGGCTACCTGACCTCCCGTTCAACCTTCCTCCAAGTCAGCCCCGAAATACCGATCACGAAATCGCGCAATCCGGACAAGTTTGACCCGCCAGAGGTCTTTGAAGGTGAGCCTGCAGTGCAGCGTCTCGTGTATTCCGAACATCCCGACCCTTTGGTTCGCTGTTTTCCCTATCCCTATCCCCGTTCCCGTCCCCGTCCCCGTCATCGTCCCCCGTCCCCTATTCCCATGCTGTCCTTGTTCTGTTCGTCACTAATGCCATGGCGCCGTTCTGTTCGTTGCTCGCTCGGGCCGTCGCTACCACGCGGGTTTTCTTTTTTCTTCATCTAGCAAACAAGCGAGAGCTCGTCGACGACTTGATCGTCAAAGCGAAACAGATCGAAGTGCTCATTCAATCCCTCCCCATCCCGGAACCAGAGGAAACACAGGCAAGTCTCCGAGGCACTTTCTCCTCTCCCCTGGTTTCCCCTGATTCATCACGCCCCGTCCCGTTCTGACCCACGACCCACGACCCACGCG
>JBBPNN010000043.1:0-72533 GCA_038090935.1 Hortiboletus campestris
GGACCAGGGATTCACGGGGGCGGGTGGCGACGCGGGTGGTACGGTGCTTGCGACGCATTGTCCGACCGAGCCGTCATTGTCGTGTACGCCGAAAGACGCCGTAGGCTGGTCAGATGAGAAGTAGGAGCCAGATTTAGACCAGAAGAACGCGGCCAAAGCCAGAAAGACGATGCCAGAGACAAGGCGATACCTTGACCTGGGTGAAGACGTCTTATCGACAGAGTCGGGCTTCAATAACTCATATCCTCCACTGGCCATGGTGGGGATCGCTGGACAGAAGGTGGACATCAATGTCCTGAGAAGTTATATACTCTCCCCGGCCCACATGGGTACCAGCCATTTCAAACGTAGGATCTAAAAAGGAAGCTGGCTCAGCTCCGACTCTATCCGCACAAGGAACTGAAAACATGGCTTCGTAACGAACCATCTGCAAAGTTGCGCATGTACCTCCACAAGATCAGTGATGTGACAGCTCGCTTCAAACCTTATATTCACCGTCCAATGCGGACTTGGCACGGTGAATATTGTTTGAAGTGAGCGCTCGGCGAAGCCAAAATTGTTATACAGCATTCTCCTGTGTCCTTTAGTTTGCATTTATTTACTAGCACAAGCTTTCCCTAATCAAGCGGAGATCATGTGAGTCGCTGTTGTTTGGTACAAGTAAACAAATATAAACCGAAAACTTACTAATAACCGGGGAAAGGCGCCGTCATGCGCGGACTGCCGGGAAACGCGGAACTGGACTCCAATTCAAACTCCGAGAGTTACTAATCCTCTGCACTTTGATTACGTCACCTTCACCTTCGTTGAACGTCGAACGTGGAAGATGAGCGACACCGAGCGCGTCTCGCCGCACGTCTCCAGAGAAAAGGTCAGTGTGTATTCCCATCCCCGATGCTTATTCCTGATCCATTCTCGCAGACAGCGCCGTTTCTCATCCGGTCGTTTGTCAAAGTGGGCACGTTCCACCGTCTCTCCTTGTTCGAAGAAGGGACGCTCCCGACGACGGACGAACACCAACTCTTTACCTGGTACGTCGTCGCGTCTCTTCAGCACACGTGCTCGCCTGACCCACGCCCGCAGGAGAGATGCCACGCTGCGTGAGGTCCTGACCACCCTTCGCAACACCGCGCCGCATATCACAGAGCTCAGACACCCCCTCGCGCGGTACTCTTTCCGCGCGATATACGCCGACGGCGCCAACAAGGGCCGCTTTGCCCAAAAAGAACTCGGTATCGTCTACTCGCGCGACATTCTCGGCGAACCAGGCTCGCTCGAGACGCCTGCCACCCGGCTGCTCGAGGACGCGGACGGCCAACACCGTGAGCCGACCGAACGTGAAAAAGAAGAGAGGACGCTCGAGGAGCTGCGTTTCGTCCCTGGGGATTATCTCTGTGTCTCCATTATCCTTCCAAAAGGCTCTGCTCCCGGTGCACCCCAGGACGTGGCCGCCAAACCTGTTCAGCCGAATGGCTGGCGCGCTGGTCCGCCTGGTCGTGTGAGCGATGGTGGATGGGGGGGCAGTGGGGTACATGCGCCTCCTCTGGGTCGTGGTGGAGGACATTGGCGTGGTGAATCGAACCCACCGCCTCCGGGCGCTAGACGTGGCCGTGGGGGGAGGCCTGGTGATTTTGCAGGGAGGGACCGTGATTTTGAGCGTGCGCGGGAGCCCGAGAGGCGTCCTCGAAGGGATTCGCCACCGCATCGGGGTGGGCGGGGTGGGCGAGGAGGGAGGCGGTCTCCTTCGTATTCACGATCCCGAAGCCCGCCGAGGCGCAGAGGTTCACGGTATGACTGATGTATGAGAAATTGCTGTAGTTGGGTGTAGTATCTGTTCAATGATGCCGGGATGCGTGAACACGGGGTTCCGTAATTGAAGCGCCCGAGTCTACCATAAGGTCAGGTCGACCTCGAGGCATCTTATCTGCGTGGATCCATCCGAACCCCACCGCCCACCGTCGATGGGGTCCAGCTTGTCCAGACCCACAATGTACCCCTTCCCCATGCCTGCTGGGAGCGACCCGCCCCTCTCCTCGAAATTGGGCAAGTGGTCACTCTCCCGGAAAAAGAGCAAAAAAGGCAAACACCATGAAAACCTCGACGAATTCATTGTTCCCAAATACCCCACCCCTGCCGTCACTCCATACGGTCTCCCTTATTGTGCGTGTCCCCCTTATTGTGTGCGTGCCGCGGTGTTGACACAAAGCGCAGACCCGCAGATGCCATCGGCGTTTCCTGCGTATTATGCACCCGTGCAGATGGCGCTCGTACAGCCGTTTGGGATTCAACAGCCTGTCCTCGCCATGCCCCAGGCCTACCCCCAGGCCTACGTCCCGATGGCATACCAAACCACCGCAGCGCCCGTCCAACCCGCCATCCAATCTGCGGCAGCCGTGCAAATGCCTGTCCCCGCCTCAGCACCCGCCACCGCCCCCGTCTTCCAATCCACCGCAGCTGTGCAAATGCCCGTCCCCGCCTCAGCACCCGCACCCGCACCGCCGAACGCCCCGACACGGATGCCCCAACCCCAACCCCCAACGCACCGCCCAACACTCCCATCTTCGCCCATCCCTGCCAATCCCGTCATCCCACCGCCCCCGATCGTCAACTTCAACGTCCACGCCGACCCTCGCGCTGCACCCGACTCGGTGCGCCCCCGCTTTACCGACTTTTATCGGCCTCCCGATCATTATGATACCCCTCGACAACCGAGCGTCGACTCGCCCGTCCGCCCAGGCCGAACGCCCTTTGCACCCCCGATGTCGATGCCGATGCCCTCGGACTCGCCAGGGCCGATGCGGATGTCCACCCCAGGCCCGATGCGAATGCCCACCCCAGGCCCGATGCGGATGCCCACCCCAGGACCAGCGCAACCCACCCTCCCGACGTCCAACAACCCGCTCCCAGAACTCCCGCAGGACGTATGGGATACCTCGCCTTACCGACACGTCCTCGCGAACCTCCCCGCGGAGCTCCCGGACCTCGTCGATGGGCACCATCTATCAGAGATGTTCGTGGGCGAGCCTGAACCCCTCTCGCGCTCGTCGTCGCGGCTCGGGGGGCTCTTTGGGTCGAGGGATAAGGGGAAGAAGCCGCTGAGGGGGCTGTTTCGGTCGAGGAGTACCTCGGGGAGCGATATGGGCATGGGGTCGGGCAGCGGGAGTCGACACGGTCACGGACACGCACGGGGGCAGTCAGTGACCGCCATCGTCATCCCGCCTGCAGCCACGTACACCCCGATGATGGGCATGCCCCGTCCCGGCCCGTCGATGCCTGTTCCCACGGCCGGCCCGCCGGTCAGGTTTGACCATACGGGCGACTATGCCGGGTTCGTGAACCACTCGCACCACCGGGTGATGTACAAGAACAAGATGTACCCGACGGCGCTGCATCTGCTCGAGGCGATGAAGTTTACGCACCAGCCTGCGTTGCAGGAGCGGATACGGACGTGCAAGGACGTTAACGATATGTACCCGCTCTCGGCGAGTTTTCAGGAGCACGTTCGGCCGGATTGGGGACAAGTGTTTTTGAAGACGGTGCGTGGTACTTTTCTATTAGTTGTCATTTCGGGTGTATTTTGATGGGGCAGTTGGTACTTAGATGGATGACGTGTTGTATTTCAAGTTTAAGCAACATCGGGATTTACGGACGTTGCTCCTACGTACGGGCCTTGCAGAGATTATCTATACGGACGACAATACGTACTGGGGTGATGGACCCTTGGGCGACGGTGCCAACGAACTCGGTAAAGCGCTCATTCGGCTCAGGGAGCGACTACGACAGGAAGGCGAAAACTGATGATCACGACTGCGATGCTTCATGCCATGCTTGTTTTTTTTCTCAAACATACACCACACTATCATACCTGTTTTTGTGTTCATGGCTATCATGTTGTTTTTGCATAGAGCTTACGATCGGAATGGGCATCTCAGGGTTGGCATTCGCACCCGGCGTTTGACGTATTTTTAAACCTCTCGTGTCCTTTTTTTCAGTCCGCTTCCGCTGGCACCGCTGTGATGCACCGTGTCCGACGGGGATTCAGACGACCCCGCGGCGCTTGCGAGCTGCACCTGGATGACCTTGTCCACGGCCTGGCGTCGCACCCTTTCGGGTACTTTCTCCCAGTACACTTCCTCCTTTTTACCTCGCACTCGCTCCATCGCGATCGGCTTGTCGTCTTGAAGGGGCGTTCGGCCCGTCGTGTCCAGTCCATGCGCCTGCGTCTTGGGTCGCGCGTCAAAATACGCTATCAAGTGCGTGGCGTGGTCTGGGGACGCAAGACGGAGATGACACTAGCATACATGCAGCCACGGTTCAGCGTTCAGCCCCCACGCAGAGAGGGAGAGAGGACACGCACCGTGTCCATGCCCCTGTTAAAGTCGACATAGTCGAGACCGGCGGGTGTGGGCGCGTGCCCGCTTCCGTTTGGGTCTTGGTCTTGGAATGCTTGGGCAAAGAACGATTTGAGCGTGGTCTTGTTCGTGCCTGGGTGGACGTTGCGCACAAAGACGAGGCAGTCGAATGGAAAGGGTGAGAAGGGCGTCGTCTGTGTCTGGGCTAGAGGGTAAGGGTGAGGCAAAGCGATGGGTTCGCCGTGCTCGTAGTCGGGTTCAGGTGCGCCTTGATCCGGGTGATACATGTCCGTCTCTGCGCGCGCCATCTCGTCCACGAGGGATTGTTTATACGCGAGGTACTCTTCGTTCAACGCGTCCCAACGTGCCTTGGAGATGGCCCGCAACCCATACTTGAACGCTTCTTTTACGATGGGCGACGCGTCGTCGTCGTCGTTGTTTGCAGAGACAAGGGGAGATGCGTGGCGCCGCCAAGGCCACGCACAAAGGACGGTCGACAGGTGTGATTTGGTCGAAAAGGTGACTAGGGCGTATCCTTTGCACTTGGGCGTGTCGTCGGGTTTGTCGAGGTAGTGGGGAGGGAGGGTGACGCATTGGACGCGGAGACGCGGTTCCGCGTCCGCCTCTGCCTCTGCTTCCGAGAGGAGCGATTCGGCGAAACGAGCGATGCTCCCAAGGGTGCGGTGTTGCGGTGGTATGCACTCCTGGTGTCAAGGGCATCGGATGAGATATGTGGGGGGTTGGGGGGAAAGAGGAGACGAACCATGTACACGGTCATATCGTCCCATCTGGCGCGCGTCCACCCACGCGACGGACGATCACGCAGCGTGGCCCAGTCCCTCCGGCGTACTTGGTACCCACCTACGTCTTTCTTCCGGGAGGTTTTTCCGGTGCCATACCAGACGGACGAGGGCGGTGCGGAAGAAGGGAGACGCATCCGTACTTCGAGAGTGTGACGCGCGTGCGTGCGGAGGGCTTTGACCACCTCGGTTTCGGATGGGGGGTCGGGCTGGCCGGTGACTTGTGGGAGCGCACCGCGAAACGGGGGTCGGCGAAGGAGGTAGTTGATGGGTACGACTGTGAACGTAGAGGTCATCGATGGTGGTCACGTAGGAAGAGGGGGAGACGTACATCCCGCCTCGTCGGAATCGTCGCACAAGCACGCCTCGAGCTTGGAGCGCAGGTCGGGGTCGAGCCAGATGTTGTAGTCGGAGAGGGCGAGAGCGATGAGGGACGCGATGTCTTGGGTGACGGTGGATTGCTTTGGGTGGGCTGGTTCGATGGCATTTTCTTTTCCCTTGGAGTCGGGTGGTGGGGACGGGGACGGTGGAGGTCTGGAGATGCCTTGCCATTCTTTGGTGTACTTGAGGACTGCGCGTGGAAGGAAGGCAAAGGGCGCTGTCATTGTACACTGCCAACTTTGTTATCTACTCTTTCGACATCCAGCAAGACAGCAGCGCTCCGATTGCAAATTACGACCGTCATCCAGCTTGGGTATCGCACTGGGCGGTTACCAGCACCGCGGGTGGAAACACGGCGCCGGTGCGATACCGCAGCTGTCGAGCCTCTGTGCTTGATGTCGTCCTGCGCGCCGGCCAGAAAGAGACTCGGACTCACCGGTATGGTCGTGGGTCAAACAAGCCATCATCCCACGGCCATCTGCGTCATGCGGTTTATCTCCTCTCGTGACAATGGAAATGCCTCATCGCGATGAAAAGTACAACGTACGCTCTTTAGACAACCACCATGTTACTCGTCTCTCCTGCTGACCCGACCGACGTAGAAGATAATGGGGACCCCATGTCAGACTCGGTCAAAAAGCCTTCCGTGCTCATTGCGACGGTGCGGGAAGATGAGCCGGTAGTCACAAGGAGGGAGCTCTGGAGCTACTATCGTGCGTCATCCCATCGCGCGTTCCACACTCTTCGTTGACCGACCCGGACATAGTCTACTACAACGGCGACAACGTAAGTCCTCGTTCCACCTCATATCATTTCTCACATCCATCCCGCCACACAGGGTGTTGGTCCTCTCGGTTTTACCCAGACGTTGTTCCAAAGCCTCGCTACCGCTGCTGGCTACGATCCAACCGTCGGACCAGGCTCGTCCTGTCTTTCCAGTACCGCCTCGGGACAATGTGTCCTCCCTTGGATGGGTGGTACCAAATCCGTCGCGAGCGTCGTCCTCGTTGCCAACGGGACCAGCTTTGCGATCATGACCGCCATATTCACGACCATCGGCTCCGCAGCCGACTATGGCGCCTTTGGTCGCTGGCTCTTGTTCACCGTGACAGTCGTCTGTTGGGCTGCCCAGTATGCGTGTATGGCGCTCACATGTACGTGCCGGTTGAATGTGGGTGTCAATGCGCACTCAACGACGTCGTCTAGCTCCCAATCGCTGGAAACTCGCGATGGGGCTCTATATCGTCGGATTCGTCTCCTACGGGGCGACGTTGGTCTTCTACGCTGCTGCATTCCCCCGTCTCGCTCGTAATACCCCTCACTCTCGCGGTCTACGTGAGAAGTATGAGAATGGTGACATTTCGGTCGAGGAATATGAGAAGGAAGAGTCCCTCGAGAAGAACAGGATCAGTAACATCTCCACCGTGAGTTCGGGGAATGCTTGACCTGGGACTCTGCTCATTCTTGTGCATCAGGTGCACAGCAACGTCGGTTATGTGGTCGTGAACCTGTTGAACCTGGCGCTCCTCCTCCCGCCGAAGACGGCGAACGATCCCAGGGCGGACAACTATACGCTGGTCCTGTGCGTTCTTTCTTCCTCTCGAGTGGGTTCATCACTGGATTTGTGGTAGGGACAACTCGTATTGGGTTTTGCTCGGAATTTGGTGGTGTATGTGTTCGTCATCGAGAGATTCATGTAACTGATCGTGATCTAGTCATATACCAGTCTCCTCGTCGGGGTCCTCCTCTACCCAAAGGCGAAAATTACCTTACCATCGGATGGAAGCAGGTGATCAACTGATTTTACGACCCAGAACATGGCATGTTTACATCGAGTTCAGATCTGGGCAGCTCTCAAGACTTATAAATACCTTCCATATACCTTTGTATATCTCTTTGCCTATTTCCTCTTGGCAGATGCAAGTACTCCTTTTATACTCGTTGACACGACTGAACGCGCCTTTAGGGACTCAATACCACTGGCACCCTCGTGTCCATCTGTCAGAATGACAAGTTCAGCTTCTCGTTCTTACAGAGCACGTATCTTGGTCTGTCGCAGGCCATCACGTCAACCATCAGTACTCTCGTCTTCTGGTACGTTCAACGCTACTGGAAGATCAGTACAAAGAAAATGGTTTGTTTCGCGTTCTGTCTTCATAACCATCCTAATCGTTACCACAGTTTGTCGTTACCAACGTCGTGACGATTCTGATCCCACTCTGGGGTATGATCGGCATATGGACCGACAAGTTTGGGTAAGTCGTGATCAGATTTCCCTTTGTCTGGATACATGACTTGGTCTCACTCAAGGTTCCACAATGTTTGGGAGTTTTGGTGAGAAAGCTTGAGAGCACCTGCGCACGCTCTTCTGATCGAATTCAGGGCGTACAATGTCGTGTTCGGTCTATTCCAAGCGCCATACTATGCCTTTGCGCAAACGATGATGGCGGAGCTGAGCCCACCCGGGTTCGACAACATGGTCCGTCGTCTGTCACTCCCCTGACCCAGTGTTGACCCGTGCACGCTCAGTTCTTTGGCCTGTTTGGCCTTTCCAACCGCGCGTCGTCCATGGTGGGGCCGTACGTCGTCCAGGCGATCATCGACAAGACGCAGGATAATTGGCAGGGGTTCCCGTTCTTGTTTGGGATCTGTACGAGTGCGTCTCTTGTGATATGGTTTGGTGTGGATGTTGCCAAGGGAAGACGGGACGCTGTGAGATGGGCGGCGGGGCAGCGTGGTTGAATCGCTATAAAGACTTGATGTACGGTATGTAGGAACGGGGCACGTGACTATTGGCACCATCCCTTTGGTCGACCCTTGAGAAAGAAGGGAGGTCCAAAACGAGTGGACCGAAGGAGATGTATGCGGGTACTACGAAGTAGACTAAATACTGAACCCCGGCATGGTGTGTGAGGTGTTCCCACCCACCCTCGCAGCTCACCATTCACCATTGGCCCAGGACAGTTCGTGGAGCCGGACAGCGCTTCGCGCTGCCGCCCGTCCCCACCCTCGCTCCGTCGCCGCTCGTCTCCATCTCCGTCACCACTGGTCACGGCTCACGAGCGCAATCTTATTCGCTTTACGTAATCCATGTTGTTCTTGTTCTTGGATGCAGTCACGGTATACGTGCGAGGTGCCGCATCGGACTACGATGATTGGGATGCATTAGGCGACAAGGGGTGGTGCCTCAATGAAGTCCTTCCTTTAATTAGAAAGGTGAGCACTTCAAGACGTCAGAACGAGTTGATTCATAAACAACTATGTAGCTCGAAACATTTGCCCCCATACCAGGCAGATCAACCCATGGTTACTCGGGACCAATCGGTGTATCTGCTGAGGGAGCCGACCTTGGGATTGGAAACCAATTCTTGGACGTTGCTAAGACATACGATCCAGCCCGTCCACAAGTCGACGATAACAATGATTTCAAGACCGCGAATGCGTACAGCATGGGTACTTCAATTTAGTTGACAGGTGGACTTACCTGTTTTCCTTCCGCTAGCCAGCTTACAAATAAGCGTTCAGCAGAAAGACGAAAAATATTCGCAAGCTGACCATCACTCACCGAAGATATGTCGACCCCGTGACCGGAGGGCGCAGCAATGGGATTCTGTTCCGAATGTTCGACAACGCCTGTGGCGGCGTGTGTGCGTAGGAGGGTCCATTCCATGGTCGTCCAAAGCAGGCGCACTGTACCGCCCACGGTCAAACTCCCTTGGTGGTGGTGTATACCCTCGATCGTCCCCACCCGTTGACGGCGGATACGGATCTGTCAATCGCGCACTCAGGGACCGTCTGGGTCCTATCCCCGTCGTATCCATTCGCGACGGCGGTGGCCAGAGTGGGAACCCAACCCTTCGGTCGCGGTCGTCCCAATGCCCTCTGGTCGGCGGTTAGGTTAGGTTAGAGCTCGGATTTGCGAACGGTTTTTACAACATTCTGCGTGGATGTTCTATCAGAAGAGGCTGTAAACACCCCGAAAGCCGACACATTAGGCTCACTAGTCATCCGGGAACCTCATCGATGAGGCAGACACACCAGCATGGCGAGTCAAGACGCCAGACCGTTGGTTGTCTTTCTGTGCAACACCGCGGGGTGCTGAAGATTACATTAGCGATGATCAAAGCCGTCGACCAGGAACTCTCAGAAGGTATCGTGTCAATTGGTGACACGGTACTGCCGCACATCCAGCACTGGGATCGCCTCGCTACACTTCTCCGTGACAGAGCGATTGCCGCGGTCATGATTCTACCTTTGGTGCTGGGTATATCTGTGCTCACTATTGTCGTTGTCGTGGTGATCACCCCAATCTACCTCACCTTTGAAAGCTACAAGTGAGTGGGAAAGTAAACGTTGGCGCAATGTGTTTAAATCGCTAAATTGCTGTCGTAGGTTCTTCTGACGGGTGGTAACTCAGCACTCCCATACCCTCGATAAATTGCGGGGCCATGAGAGCGAGGCACTCCAGAGTGGAGATGAGTGTGAATGCGACCATGGTGAAAGATAGGACGGTCAGGGTGTTTAGGAAGCCGAAGCGATCCAGGGGCACGGAAATGAGGGTGCTCAAGAAGGCGATAACATTACTAACCAACGTTGAAGCTTCATTGTTCTCCGTCGAGACGGGTGACTGCGCGGCCTGACTCCCGAAATGCGCAAACATCGTGCACTTCTACTTTGCCCTATGTTTAAACAGCTTTGCCAGGTCGGACAGCAACAAAGTTTATATGCATGAATACCGACTTGTAGTTCATTATTTATATACGATTCTCGCAAACCCCTTTCAGTGTGAAGACTACCGTTAGATGACTCGCTAGGTAGCCAACGTTGGCGTTGCTCGCACCATGGCTGCAATCACACTTAATTGATTTTGGGGTGGACGGATGGTTGCAAGACACGGTTAATGTCACGGTAAGACTACAAAAAGTTTCTGTATTAGCTGAGCTCCAATAGATCACAGCCTTTCATTAGACTAACCGCTTGAACTAGGTATACGTGTCAGATCCCCACGATGCTGCCGCACCGTATCGATCACTTGGACTTGTCCATGCACATTCAACGTTCGGACCACTTGATGTCAATGAGCACGTTACATTCCTCGGATCGGGTGAGCCAGGGTGAGCCGCCTCTTCTTTGGATGCATGCCCAATCGTTAAATATTATCTCGAACGAGTTGCAGTCGTAATCCATGGGGCAGTATTCACGCTTAGGAGAGCCAGACTCAAACCCATCTTTGGCAGGAGACTGCGCCAAGTCGGAACTAAGTATGGGACAGAAATACACTCTCAGGTTTCAACCTGAACTGACGAGACGGGGTTTGGATGAGGATTGAGGCCACCCACAGTGTGTCTGGCCGTGCGCTGGCGTCACTGTCAGAACCTCGGTTGCGGCCCACAATTCGGTTACGCCACTGCTCGGTGGAGCCTTGCTTCTATTCGGCCCCACTTTCTGATCAACACATTAATTAATTGCCACAACGTTGGCAACGAGTCCTTGAACTTGCTGATTGGCCTCCTTGGAGCGGGGGTCTGAGTACCAGTATTTGATCAACACGGGGTTTTCCAAGATGACGCTCCTTCCACAGCGGGCTGACAGACCTCAACCAAAGTACACGAATGGGTCAAGTAAATTGCGCAAGATCCTATTTTTTTTTTCACTTTTCTGATCTAATAGCTATAGATTACATAAGCAAGAGTCTCGCATCTAGCTTGTGCCGCAAGGTGGCATGCATGCGGCGGCAGGGTTCGTTCGTTCCATTGTACCCAGCGCATGAGTCGTGAGGTAGACACATTTTTGTCTTCACGTCTCCCAACCAATTTGTCAACACCGAAGCAACTCCGCTGACACTTCAAGACACTCTGCATCGAAGTGGAAATGCAAATCATCTACACTCAGCGGTTTGTAGGTAAGTTCGATCACTGAGTTGTTATGATCGCTTTCACTGTATGATTCGTGAAGAGCTAACGGGTGTGCTGTGCAAATCGTGCAGATGACGGAATTATGAATTGCATCGTACACCGTGACCGTCCATGAGCCGGGCTACATTCTGCCCATACCAGCAGTATCGTTGTTATAAATCTCGGCCATGAGGGATATCACTTGCTGTTGCAAACATTGATTCCGCGCGCCGTGGTGCTATTTAAACGCACATACCTGCAGTACCTAAGTCCAGAGACTTCTTCACCCATTTCGGGTCCTTGTGCCCCACAGCATCCCTCATGGCCACGGAAGGTCCTAGCACTTCGCCTCGTACCGAGCATGCACGAATGCCGACAATCGGGTCGTCTTTCCAGACTTCATTCTCTAGATGCACTCAGTGCAATGCCCGACACAAAGAGAACGCGAGGAACCTCGTCGTATGCATCGATGGTACCTCTAACCAATTTGGTCAGAATGTAATTGTTCCGTATCTCTGTAACGTCTTTCTCTTGCTCACGACTATGGTCAGAACACCAATGTGGTGAAACTGTTCGCCAAGATAGATCTTGAAACCACCCACCCTGAACAATACGCGTATTATTCCAGTGGAATTGGCACACGCCCGAAATCGTTACATGTTTTCAATCGCGTTGAGAGAGCAGTCTCTGACAAATTTGACATGGCGGTTGCATGGTTTGTACTCATCACATTTATCTACTTCTTGACGGAATGAAATACATGATACTAGGAATATGGAGGAAATTGTCAAGGATGCATATGGTTGGCTGGCACGAACGTATCAGGAAGGGGATCAGATATACCTGTTTGGTAGGTTTGGTTCTTCGTCACGGTTCTCGCAGCCGGTAATTGCGGTATAGGTTTCTCTCGAGGTGCATATCAAGCGCGAGTGCTTGCGGGGATGATACACGAGGTGTGACCCGGATTGATTATTGGTCATAGTGTGGAACTGAGCATGTATTTCAGGTTGGCTTGATAAGGACGCCAACGGAGAAGCAGATCGGAACGTGAGTAACTGTGGCGTGGCTTGTACGAACTTCACGAACCGCTTCGCAGGGCTTACGATCACTATGGAGCAATTCGTTCAGGAAAGCCGAAGACAAGGCAAATTGCGAGGGAGTTCAAGAACACTTTTTCCTGGAAAGACCTGAGAGTGCACTTCGTCGGAGTATGGTGATTTGAATCTTTTAATACCTCAATCGGACGATGCCCAAAGCTGATCTCGGTTAGGGATACTGTCTCTTCCGTGGGGCTTGTACGAGGAGATGTGTTCCTTTCGACCTCTTCGTCCGCGGCACATGCTTGCCACTTCCGACACGCACTTGCTCTCGACGAGCTTCGGGTCAAGTTCATGCCAGAGTATTTCCATGAAATGAATTCTCAAACGGGTGACGGGAAGTCCAAGTATATTGTTACCTCCCTCGGCGGTGAACATGCTGCAACTCCCGCGAGCGAACGGCGTGAGTCTACCGTGAGCGGCGACGGTACTGATTTCTCTGGGGGCAAGAACAAGACTACTGAAATCAAGGAAGTCTGGTTTGCCGGCAGTCACTCCGACGTGTGGGTACACATTCAAAACGCATCCTCATGATACTGATATACTTCGCATAGCGGTGGTAAGAACAGACCCGGAAAGTCTCATCAGGCCGGGAATGTTTCGCTGCTATGGATGCGTCGAGAAGCGGCTGCAAGCGGTCTCGTGTTAGGCCCGACCGATATAGTCTGGGTTCCAGACGATCTCGATTTTGGCACCAGTAATTCGATGACCCGTGGATGGCGTGCCATCGAATATATGCCTATTAAGCAGCAAGTATCCTTTAGTGGTGCTGGCGACGATGCTCGACGGTCAGACTTATGGTGTCTTACTGATTCGTGACACTAACCTCGCACTTGGTAGTTGGCACCGACAGCAACCACGTCGTATCATACCTGGTCAAAAAGTTCACGCTTCCATTTTGTATGCAAACGCGTATAAGCCACAAGCGACGCTAGGAGAGGGTTTCGACATACCCACCATACACTCTGGACTCGAAGACGTGGAACTAGACCACCAGATTTGGGAGACGGGACTGTTCGACGACACCGCAGCACAAGAACTGGTGACCTACCTAGGTAGTCAGCAAGGAGTTGCGCCAATATATCTCGACAGGTTGTTGTTCATGCTGCGATTCAGTAAGGTTTCTTTACTTTTTCGTCCCCCTTGATAATTACACTTTCTGCACCTTCAGAGGAGGGAAAGCAATGCGTCAGGAACGTACCTAACTGGCAAGGCCAGTTTATGAATCTCATCCATAACCGTGATTGTGCACCACTCGTTAGGCTCGTTACCATCGTTGCCTATTACGAGGCTTGTGAGTTTCCCGTTTCCAACACGTGCGTTGTGTCGTGTATGATCTTTTGTTGCAGCTTATGATGCCGAGGCACACCCGAAAGGTCGTGCGCACCCTGACACTGAACTTTCGCAAGATATATTCGATGATGCAAAGAAATCCCTCAGTGCCATTCTGGCCGCACATAAGCATCGAGATGGTCCCAGAGTGGTTGCTCTCCTGAGACCTCTGACGAAACACCGGGTTTTGCGAGAACGTTTTCTCACACAGGACGTCTTGGAAACTCTTGTGACGTTACTCGATGCCATCATTCGGCAACCGGGAGGGAATTTTGGACAGGCAATGGACGGCCTGAACTGCCTGTTGCAGTGCGGTGCGTTGGTGATAATCGTGCATCTAGTAACTCGCTCATGATTCGTTAGAGGACACCCGGCAAATTTCCATTGAGAAGCTTGGGGCCAACCCCCCGAATTCCAACGTGTCCAGACTTTCCCGGATATTGGAGGTTGACGGTATGGACTATACCTAGGGTCGGAACTACATGAAGATATGACATTCTTTTCAGACCCGCACCTTCTAACTGCCGCGTTGCGCATGGTGTTGACCTTGGCACGAATTTCCGAAGGTGAGTATTCCCAATTCGGCTGGTAAGCCATAGTGATTCAGTAGTAACGCCGCGACAGCGAGAGCTGCGTGCTCCGCAGTGAGGCCTAGGATCAGGGTGTTGGCGAGAAAGAAGGAACGACTAGTTGGTCTCCTCGCAGTTGAAATATTGCTTGCCCTATACAATCCAGGTGACCCGGGTAGGCAGCACGTTTCTGTGCTTGTATTTTGTCCACCAACCGACGTTGTAGAACGACTGGACACTCGGGATGCACACGTTCGAGCCAATCTCGCCAGTGTCTTGGTCCGCCTGAATCCCGACAGACACGATTCAGCAGATGGACAAGTTCGCAGTGTTGATCCTGGACAACAGATATTGCGTAACCTTTTCGGGCTGGGTGAGTGACGTTTATCAGGGCGCTTCAAACGAGATTTGAACATGACATTATCAGACGCGACGGAACTTAGTGAACCACACAGAGAGCTCATTAGAGAACTAAAAAAGGCCGTTCAGAAGGGGAGTGCCCAGGTGCGCACCGCTGCTACGTTGACTATTCTGAAGCTATGCGAGAGTGAGTCTGATATTAATGAACCATTGACATGTACTTATGTTTCATTAGCTACAATCATCCGCGCTTATCTCCGCGACATCAACTTGTTGGACGTCTTTGTCGGTCAGCTGCGACGTAAGGACAGTGCCCTGCTCGCTGCATACGCATTGGCCACTTGTCTGAAATACAGTAAGTAGATCATGTGCGGTAGGGCCAGTGGCTCAGAATCACACTAGGTGACATGAAGGAGTCCATCAAGGACAACGAACTCCTTCCGAAACACATCGTCGGCATGCTACGACTGGACTATTTCGACGATGCTGTAGGCCAAGTCGAAGGGTTCCAGATCTTTGGAGACTTCATGCAACACGGTAATGAATCACCACTGTCATTCCTCACGATCTGGCTCCGCATATTGATTCATCCGAGTTAGCTGACCTGCGGGAGAAGATTAAGAATTACAACATCACTGAGGTTCTGAACACGAAGCTAGGAAAGGGCAAGCCGAGGGAAATTCGCACGAGCCTGATCTGCTTGGACATCTTCCGGTCCTTTGGTATGTATTGGGAATGACAATATCGGTTCCTCGTAGCTGAGGCGCTCACTAGATGAGGACGGTCCCTGGACTCGCGAGCTTGTCGCCAAGAGTTTGAAACACCTGCAGAACCCCACATGGAAGGCCCAGAAAGCAGGGGTGACGATCCTCTCTGCGTTGGCTCAGACGGGTATGCATCAACCGCCACCCTGAGAGGTTTCTCTGACGTTCTGTGACTTTAGAGCACGGCGTAGCGGCCATCGGCCCCCGGATATACGAGATCATCGAGATGCTTCTCCCGGAAGGCTATTTGCCCATCCAGCCACAGGCAAGCCCAGCGAGCCCAACCTCTGCTGACGAAGGTCAAACGCGACCAGCTGCAACGACCACTGAGTCTACAGACGCTCGGTCTCTTACCACACCTGATGCGCCATCCAGGCCACCTTCGTGGATGATGGGACCCGCGTGCGCGCTGCGTATATTGGCGCAGAACAGCAAGTGTTACCTATCACCTTACGGAAACGTTGGAACTGAATTGATGTGTTATTTCAGAGATACTACGGGACCGTACGCGCGAGACGATGCAATACGGCAGTTTGAAACACTTGTATCTATCTGGAACGCTGATCGACGAGACCGACACGTCGCCATGGCGCATCAGGACTCCAAACCGAAGTAAGCTATTTCTTTCGTGCGGGGGTGGGAATTGAAACGTGTGTTTCTCATCTTTTTTCAGCCGACGTGATCAACATGGTCGACAAGATGATCAAAGCCATCGATGAAGAGCTGTCAGAAGAAGGTCTCATGTCGATCGGGGACGCCGTGCTCCCCCACATTCAGCATTGGAACCGCCTCATTACGCTGCTCCGCGATCAGGTGGTATGGGCGGTAACTATCCTCCCAGCATTGCTTGGCGTCTCAACACTGGCGATCCTCGCCGTGGTCGTGCTCACGCCGATTTATCTGTCCGTCCGAGTGTACGAGTACGCATCAGAGTGCCACCTTTTTGTGAGTATGGTGAAACTGACGCGGATGAATGTCTAGATTCTTCAAACGGCTGCTGTCACGCTATCAGGATACCCGTATCTTGGACAGTCTGCGTGGTAGGGCTGCACAAGGTGGGCACCAGGTTGGGCCTGACCTGGGTTCCCATAGGGCCGGAAGTGCTCTAGGTGGACATGGCAACGAAAGCTCGCAGGGTGCCGAAGTTATGCATGCTTAGGGAGGTGGGGATGCGCAGGGAATAAATAACGCAACGACTGACTCGATATGCCACACGTTTTCTTGTTTAATCATTTCTGTCGAATGAACGCGCTCCTTTGAGTCCTCAGCGCTCAGCGCCCAGTACTCAGTCCTCACCGAATCGCGCAATCTATCACAAGTGCACGATTTCATTCGCAAGAAGCGGTCACTCCTGCACAACGGCCTATTTGTGTCTCTCGCTCTCGGCGATATCCCCAAAGGCGATCCTCAGACCGGCGAAACGCCCATCCACCACACCAATCCCGCCCGCGACACCCATCACCAAGCTTGCAGTGTAATAAAAGTTGGCGTTCCCTCTGCCTTCGGTTACCCATAGGGCGTGGAAAAGCGGTAAAAGGAGCGCTGCGTGCGTATGCACGAGTGGCGGAGGCCTACAGGCATGAAAGCATCAACCACAACATCAACAATAAGAATTCTTGGGTTTCGTTTCCAGACGAATAATGAAAGCGTACATGGGTATACTTCTGGGGAGAGCACAAACATGCTTAGGAAGCACCCGGGGTCGGCGAGGGTGAGATACGCTTTGAAGATCCCAAGGATACCGACAAGAAGGATGCGTACAGCGGGTCGTGTCTAAAAGACGTTATGGAGACAAATACAAGAGGAAGAGACAATAGCTTACTGGAATTTGATGCAGATCGGTAAGACGTAAATCACAAGGTAGAGCAAGCATGAGAATCAATAAAAATAATCCGAATTGGGGGACGTACAGAGAAAACCATGAGGAAGAACGGCCGGAAATGGTCGAACATCTCTGTGAAGAAATACCACTACAATCCAGGGTTTCGGGCCATTCGGCGTCAAATCCGGGAGGTTAAGCCAACGCACATCTAAACTTCGTCGTGAGAAACGAACCTGGCTCCCCACGTCCCACGCACAGATCCCCAGTCTCCCCCGACCATGACTGAGGAAACACCAAAAGGACGAGCCAACATGTGACCTGCGTACTTGAGGGCAGTTCGAAGATCGCCCTACTTCCCGATACCTATATCCACATTCAGGGAATCCGAATATAACGCCTATTCTCGTGGGTTGCTGATATTTTCATCGCAGTGGAACTGAAGCCATGGTGAAAGTACGCCCGACTGCAGCACAGCTGACATCTCCTTACTGGGCCCGCGTTGCAATTGAGATGGGAAACATTTTTTCAGCACTGTCCCGACTAGCCTGTGGGCATCATCGGACCATGTGCCGGGTCGGTCACAGTCGCGTTCTTATTCTGAACTATTCACGTCGATTGTCTTTCACTAGTTTTACATTGGATCCGAGTCGCTCCAAGTTACTTGGTCGGAAACCTTCTCGGCGGTTTGTTATATTGTAAGGGAGCATGTGCCTCATCTCTCGCTCTGATATATTGGCTTTCAAGCTGTACCCAGAGTCGATCGGTAGTGTACACATCACGTCTGGCGAAGATGCAAACTCGCCTCTGGACTTTGACCCTGGTTATTGCTCCAAGTACGCCTTGCGCTTTTCCCGCCACTTTGTGCTGTACCCATGAAAGTAATCACCAAACCCGGTGATGTCGCACAGCTCACTTTGTTGTACAAGATGACACGAACTTGCTGGCGTATGCCCGCATATCGGGGAGAAGTGCTCGCCCATCATCCCACGTTTCCCCCTGGCGGTCCAGCTGCTTGTAAAGACATGATTGATCCTGTACCGATAGATGCCCCAGATATCGTGTACTCTGACGCGGACGATGAAGCTATCGTGAAATTCAATCGCGATACGGGTGAGTTGTCGTTGTCTGATCATTCTCGTTTCCATTTCTGAGTCCTCCACACGACGATTACAGTGTACACATCCTAGCACTCGGTTAGCTCCCCAATGGGTTCTTTTTTGCGAATGTTATCGATGAGCGTGTTCATGTAGCTCGGGACGTGTGCCATGAAACCTCGAAACCAAGGCGGGGTGGTGGATACGCGTCTGAATGTATACGGCGTGGAAGGCCTCAAGGTCGCAGGTACGCGATATAAGATCGTCTCCGACTTGCCTTTTTTACTGACGGTAGGCTCACCAGACTTGTCGATCTGCCCGACCAATGTTGGAAACGTACGCCACACTCTTTTGCATTGTAATGGCTAAGTTCGATGTCGCTAATCGCGCTTTTTTTTTCTGGTTAGAATACATATTCCACTGCGTTGTTGATCGGAGAGAAGGCTGCAGTCATTATTGCTGAGGAATTGGGAGTGACCCTCAAGTGGCTGACGATGGGTGTGGTATAAGTGATGGCCTTGATGCACCTGGTAGTGTTCCTTTGTGCTCGACGTGAACTAGCGATTGTGATTTGTACAGCTGGGCGGAAGTCCAAGTTGCCTCATATCACAGGTTTGGCCCCATGTCTGCTCCTCCGTTTCCTATCCTTGTCGGCTTGCCTTGTCGCGGAAGTTCCTCGCTGTCAACCATGGAATGAAAATTCTAACTAGTATATGTACTGGAATGGGGCACGTGACTATTGGCACTGTCACTTTGATTTAGACTACAACTCAAGCTCACCGTCAACCATGTCAAAAAGAGGCCCGTCCCCGCCTGGAGATGGCCAACTTGTGAAGCGAGCTCGTTCAAACACTCCACCGCGCAGCCAACTCATCATCTCCGGCGATGACCGCCAAAAGGGCCTCGTTCGCAGCGTCAAGCGCACAAGCAACCTCGAGGCACCCATCATCAGCTTGAGCGGAGCGCATTCGGTAAGTGGGACGATGCACGCGCGGACGTCGCTCGATGGCTTATGGACATCTTGCCAAGGCCGAGATATTGAGCTGTCGATTCGATCCTACCGGGCAAAACATTGCAGCTTGTTCCGCCGACAGAAGTGTCTGTGCGTCCCTTCTTTCCTCCTCGCGCGTTTGCGCATACCCTGACCCCTTTGTCTTTCCCTTCCCGGGACGCGTTTTTTTTTTTCTTTTCGTCGGACAGCCCTTTGGCGGACCTACCCTCCAAACACCAACTACGGCCTCTTATCCAGCCTCCACAAAGCCCCCATCCTCGACCTCCACTGGTCCCTCTACTCGCCCACGCTCTACACCGTCTCTGCAGACCACATCCTGAGCTTGACGGACGTCACCACCGGTCAGCGGATCAAAAAAGTCCGTGCGCACCGTGGCATCATCAACGCGCTCGACCGGACGATGGCGGGTGGGGCGGGGGTGGAACTCGTCGTGACGGGCTCGGACGACGGGTCGGTCAAGGTGTGGGAGGGGGGAGAAGGGGCGAAGCAGTGCGTGGCGATGTGGGAGGTGGGATGTCCGGTGACGGGGGTGTGTTGGAGCGCGGACGGGCAGCATGTATATGTGGGGGCACTGGACAATGAGATTCACGTGCGTGCTTTTTTCTGGGTCGTTTTCACGTTGCACAGAACTGGGGATGGGGACGTTAAACGGTCCACGGGACAGGTATACGACGTGCGGAAAAACGAAGAGGTGTACGCGCTCACGGGACACACCGACACCCCGACGTCGCTCGCACTCTCCCCCAACGGGTCCTACCTCCTCTCGCCCTCGTTCTCCTCCCAAACCATCGTCCACGACGTTCGCCCCTTTTCGCCCTCCCCCGCCCGGATCCACCGCGTCCTCCAAGGCGCACCCGCCGGGTTCGAAAACACGCTATTGAAAGGGGCGTGGAGCAAGGACGACGATGGGCGGCGGGTCGCGGTCGGCGGTGCGGATCGGATGGTGTGTATTTGGGACGTTGAGAGCGGGCGGGTGTTGTACAAGGTCTGTCTGGGTTTCTTTTTTTTTTCTGTGCGCAGTCCGCTGATACATGGGCATACGTAGCTTCCTGGACACAAGGGGACCGTGACGTCGGTCGATTTCCATCCAAAAGAGCCCATCGGTGCGTGTGCTTTTGTTGTTGCTTGCATGCAAGTCATCGCTGACGCGTGGCAGTCTTGACGGGCAGCAAAGATGCGACGATGTTGATGGGCGAGATTGAACAGAGTTTGGTGGTATAGCATTGTCTTGTGTCTCTCGCATCGTGTGAGGGGGAAAATATATGATTACAATCCTCTCAGAATGTTTACATGTCCGTCGTAGCCTCTATGCACGCTGCCACTCTCTGCGCAACGTCCGGCTCCAAATGACACCGCTTCCTCAAGAAACGTACCAAGTCCTTACCCTTCGGCAACCCAAGTCCCAGCAGCGCGCTCAACCCGCTCAACAGTCGACCGAGCCACGTCTCGGACGGCATCGAAAACTTGCCTTGCTCCGCGTACTGCCAGAGCAGCTCCTGCACCGCGTCCCGCGATTCGAGGTACTTGGAGTGCCCTTCCAACGTGGTGATACACGCGTGTCCACCGACGCGAATCCCGTTCTGCTCCAGCGTCTTGGCATTGCGTCCCCACCACGCCTCCATGTCCCGCTCGCGCTCGAGGTGCGTTACCGCCAACGCAATCGGCACCTTCTTGTTACCCAGCACCTCGTAAAACAAGCGATAGTTGCTCTGCATCGTCGTCGTCACCCGATTCCCGCGCACGCAAAACAAGAAAAGGCTGATGCCGCCCGAAGCGCTCAACCTCTGGACCAACTCGGTCGCTCTCTCGATCGCACCCACGTACCCGCTCGTCCCGCTCTCGGGTTCCTCCAGCCCGACGGTATCCCAGAGTCGGATCGTCGTCGCGCCGAGCTGGAACTGGTACTCTGTCGACGTGAGCGTACACGCGACGCTGTCGGGCGACACCTCGGCGACGTGCCACCCCGCGAGGAGGTTGACGAGCGAGCTTTTGCCGACCCCGGATTCGCCAAAGAGGATGACGTGGAGGTCTTGGGCGGGGACGCTACGCGGCGTCAGCGCGTGGTCGATGATGAGGTCGCGCACGAGCCGCTGGCAGTCGTCGCGGCGCCCCGGGATCGCGGGATGCGCGTCGTCGGCGAGGGTGGTGATGCATGCGTGTGCAGAAAACGTCATGCAGAGGTCGGACAGGTCGCCTGCGTTGGCGTCCCACCATTGGTCCATGCCGGTGAGGACGTCGCGTGCGCTTGCGTTTGATTTGCGTTCGAGTTCGGTGATGACCGCGACGAGGGGGGTGTCGGGGCAGACGCAATCGCGGAGCGCGAGGATTGCGTCGTATGTCTGTTTCATGCTTTTGGTGACGCGCCGGCCGCCTCGAAAACAAACGATGAGGAGGTGCACGCCTGCGCCCCGACCGAGTTCAGTGAGGAGAGATCGCAGGGCGTTGTATGCGTGTTTGGAAGACGTGCCGCCGGACGGGCCTCTGCCCAGTCCGGGGGTGTCCCAGAGACGGAACGTTTGCGTTTGTAAGAGATCCCAGTCGTGATAGCTCGTGCCGACGGTGACGGCACCCACGTCGCTCGTCGCGACAGCGCTGTCTGTGCCAACCACTAGATTGATGATTGAGCTTTTTCCGACGCCAGTCTCACCCACGACGACGATGTTGCGGGTGAGCTTGAGGGAGAGACTGGTGGTCATCCGCATAGATCCACCGCGCGGAGAGAATGGGAGGGAATGGTCAATGAGGAGGTTCCGTGCGAGGCGCTGGCACTCTGCATGGCGACCCGACATTTGGGGATGACAGTCGTCGGGGAGGGTTGTGAGGCAAGCGTGACCGCAAAACGTCATGCCAAAGGCGGCGAGCACGCTCTCATTGCTCGTCCACCACTCTTCCATCGAGGACACGACGTTGGCCCCATCGCACCGTTTCTCCAACTCGGTAATGACAGCCACGACGGGGATCTGTGGTGACACTTGGTCCCGAATGCGCAGGACGGCATCGTACGTCTGTCTCATGCCTCTCGTGATTCTCGCGATGCCGCGCATGCACACGACGACGAGGTGCACCCCGCCTTCCTTGCTGAGCTCCCTGAGGAGCGACCGCAACGCATGCAGCGCAGCTCTGGGGGAGACATTCCCAAAGGTCCCCTCGCCCAGCCCAGGCGTGTCCCACAGACGAAACGCGTGCGTGCGGGCCCCCGTTTCCCAAGCGTGAGCGCTCGTGCGGGTGGTGACGCCGCAGACGTCGTTGGCGGTGGTGGCGCTGTCTGAGCCGGTGACAAGGTTGATGAAGGAGCTTTTGCCGACGCCGGTTTCACCTGCGACGACGACGTTGCGGGAGATGAGGCGTGAGGGGAGGCTTTCAGGAGAGAGGGATAAGTCAGCACCCTTGTCCGTTCGAGTCACCTGTGGAGCGTGCCCTACCTAGATTGGCTATCTGTTTTGGCCATCGAACTGATATGTGTTGGTGCTTGTGAGGGTGTGTTCTGGTGCGACGGCCTTGGGAGCCGTCGAGTGAACTTGGCGTTTGCAGAGGATACTGTGGGTGGCAGTCATCGTGCAGGGGGCCTGGAGGGAAGGCCTGGACACATGGCCACCCCGCGTCATCCTCGTTGGCCGCAGCGATTTCTGGAAATGGCAAGGTTCTAAATGAAATCACTATCGCTGGCGTATGATAGGGTGAGAGTGAACAACATGGGTTCGTCGTGCTTGAAACTTGCGTTCACTGTTGACTGTGCACACGGATCTCCTCAGCTACCTCTCGAATATGTACCTGACGCGAGGACACTATGCTTCGTGAGGACTTCCAAGTCGCATTAGACCATGTTTACTATCTCCAAGAGATGGTTCAAGTTGCGACCCCGGATGCAGATATTCGACACCGGGGATTCTCCCAGCCCAGTGGGTCTACTAAGCCTTGACGGCTTGCCTCTTCAAGTTTGCCGGGCCTCATTAGGACCGGTCACCAGTCTATCTTTGAGGTACGCATCTTTCTATAAACGGCAATTACTTACTAGATGTACGACCGAAGAATCGGCAGGAACCTTGTTTACTTTTTCAAGTACTTATGTCAGAGGGGTTAAAGGGTTGTAGTGGCTGTAGTACAGTACTAATAGGGAGTGGTTATTCAGGAAATGCATGACGATGATTTAAATAGTAAGAAGTTGGAGGGAATGTACTGGCGCGTGTATAATTTGGAAGAGAAAGCTATTGGGAGTGATATGTGTACTAAGATGTGATCACGCTGTGTTGGATCATTGATATTTTTGTTGGGACGCGCGTGTTTCTTTCTTGTCTTCAAGTTCAATGTGTACGTTGGGCTGTTACGGTGTCGTGGTCGGGAAAGTATTCGTTCGTTGCGAGATTTTGACGAGAAACTTCTTATGAGCCATGCAAGCGAGTACTTGCATTTAGAGGACGAAAGGCTTGTTAAACTGGACCAAAATACAAAACAATGGTGGGACCGGATCCAATCGGACGTGACGAAGCAGAATGATATGGCTTTCTATTTCTGGCAATTTTCCACGCCGCGAAAAAACGCGACATCACAGCCACAATTCCCAACCCCCAGTGACCTTGTCAACAAGGTAACATAACTTCTAAAAAGCCCAACTGGACCCTCTCGTGGCCGGTCCATAATAGCACTGTTATGTAGAGACGTTCTGCAATTGATGGGAATTGCTTACCGCGCAATCCCGATCCCGGCATATGATACAGAAGACCAATTGATTCGACCTATGCAGTATCGTCAGAAGCTAAGCGGTGTTCTCGCCAAAGTCAACTTTCATCTCTCCCACTTCAGTTTCCAGAAAAAGGATACTTACACCGCCGACATCGACACCATTCGCATTCTGCAACCCCCCTCTGCCGCAGCCAACAATCCCTAAAAAGAAACTCCCGCAAACCTTCCAAGAAAATCGCGTCTAATCTTCCGATTTCACAACACCCTACGTTTCTCCCACTGATTGTGTGCTAATTATGCTTTCTCTCTTTGCAGACTTCATGTGATCTGTTTCCGTCTTTCTTGGCATATCACCATTTTTTTTTCGTCTACCGTTCGCCGATTCTTTAAATAAGTAACTTTCGTTTTCAATCTTCCATCTACGATTCCGCTATTTCTTGTCGGTGATTCCGAGTCGTATGGTACGGGAATACATTAATCCCTCCGAGCATATAATTTCTCCAACGTGCCACGTCACACCGCAATAGCCGGGCCTCCAGGACTATGTGGGACCGGCAACACATTTTAGACAGGGACCTCGGTAGGTTGCGCAGTCTGTAGTTTCTGCGGCTCTGGGGTATCGTGCTGAGTCATGGAGTGTTGCATTGTTCCAGCCGAAGGACCGAAAGATTCCTTGACAGACGACAGCCAGATACTTTGACCACGGCCTGCAGCAGTCATAGCCATGGTGAATAAGACACCAGTGTACAGCAGGACTTAAACGAACCCATTAGAATAAGTAAGAGAAAAAAGAGTCGACTCACGGATGATGAAGTTCAGGAACGAAAATGCTATGGCTGCTTGGGCTTCTTGACATATCCCCTTCAGACTCGGAGCGTCTAGAGCAGTGCTAGTCAAGGAAAGCACACCAAGAGTACATGGAATTAAATCCTACACTCGCTGTAAGTGCACCCAAACGGGAAGACAAGATTGTACGTCGAAATCGATCCGCCCGCAGCGGCCACCCAGAGGATCCAAAGAATACCTACAATGTCATGAACAACAAATTTGCACGCAGAAACACGTCGTCTTACCCAGCCAGCTCAATTCGACGACAATCATGGATGTAAAGTAACCACGGCGAATGATGTCGACGACAAGCCTGTATCGATAGATCAGTCTTCAGGAAGTGCGCCTGACAATGGCTACCAACATGACAGGCAAAGTCAACATAGATATCACCCCGACACCAATAGCAAGGGTACTGAGAAGAACCGAAGCTGAGATTGCCAGCACAATAAGAGAGAAGAGCGTCGTCGCTCCTAGAACGTGCGTTGGAATAATATTGCTTTCAAGTTGACATTGCTCACCTAGAATGCCCTTGCGGACGAGTGGGAACACAGCCATTGTCAAAGGCATTCCTGGATGGAGGAGAAGAGGGAGATTGAAGGAAGGATTTCCGTTTGGTTCCTTCATCTTTATCATCCGAGGGCAGGGACGAATACAACATCCTTTTCGAGGAGTTAGGGCAACCGTCCCTATCATCACCCAAGTCTGCCAATCTCCGTCTTGTTACATGCGAAGTTTGATCTTACACAGCCTCTAGCCATAAGAGTCTGAAAAACGTCGTCAAGATCTGGACATGGCGGGCGGTAGGAGTTCCCCTCGACGTTGAAGTCACTGGTCTGGAGCCAGACAGTGTGTAATGTCGGAACCCGACTACTGCATTCCCGCCGTGACGTCTGCACCACCTGGAAATGTAAGTACCCAACCCTCAGAATATCAGTATCTACGGCGTGAAGGGTTTGTCACCGAAATGCCATATGATCATATGTTGGAAGATTAAATTGCAACCTTCATCACGTTATAAGTCCTAGGTCTGGAATCTAGATCCCACTGCAGCATGGTCAGACGGAAGCTTCTCGGGAAAAATGTACTCCCTTCCCAGTGAACCATACTACAAGGACATAATATATTGGACCTACCCCTGCCAAGTGTTCATTGAGAGCTGTTGCAAGGATACGGGACGGTAACTTCTTGAGCGCGCATTCAAGTGAATTCTGTAATCATGCCAGAAAGCAGTGCTGAATAGCTGTTTGCTATAATTGTGTTGCCAGGTCGGACATTCCGCTAACGCCATATTATCCCAATCGTTTCTTTTAGATAACGCCGTACTGGTTACCTTACATCTGACCGGCTTCTGCCAATTTTCTATCGATTGAGAGTGAGTACATTCCAAGCTGTGATAGGACCAAAATAACAACACCCTGTTATACTAAGTTACAGACGGCCTTTTCCATATCGGCCAAAGTTCCTCGTTCATCGTCGACGGGCGAAAACTACCTACAGGCGTACATTAGGGAACAAATCACGCAAAGCAGTGCGTGTGATCTCACCGTCATATGGGCTTAATCAGCCTGAGTTATAGTACGATGCCAGGGCGCGATAGGTAGTCTCGGCGGCAATTTCCAGCTTCTCCTGTCGCGGGCCATACCCCTCCTATATTCAACACCATTAACTGTAAACAACGATTCATCAGTTTCGGGTAATAAGTTTCTAGGTCTACTATGGGCAAAGGTCACCAGGTTCTTCTCAGGTTAGCTGTTGTGAGATGTTGTATCACAAGTGGAGAACAGTGAGCTTTTTTCGTCTATAAGACCGGTGCTTCGGACCAGGGGAAGTGGCACTTGCGCGAGAGGTAGCATTGGGATCCAATCACGACGAGCTACCCCATTATGGATGTCTGGATTCATAGCGATTTTCTTCGCTTGGCTTCGGCCTGGAGACCCGGGTGCTCGAGAGCCTACGATCGTTCCTGCCATACACACACTCGCGCCGTTGGTCAAACCACAGGACCGATACATGTCAAAGGCATCGCAGAAATCAGAATCACGGAGAGCAGACCTACCCATGGAAAATCGCGTTCAGGCTGCTGTTCAAGATCCCCATGGAGTCCCGAAGCGCAGTTACAATGACAAAAGTAACGTTTTTCTGACGTCTGACGGACTTGATCCAGCCATGGACATGGACTTTGTTCACGTTGTCAGTTCCCGAGAACAAAATTTGGCTGATAGTCAGAGGTAGCGTCCGTGTCGACGCGAACCTCTCGAAGAACATCAAGGATAGGGAACACAGCCACGTGGGTCCATCTGGATTACATTGTGGACAAGTCCCAGGCTGGACTATTGACACATCTCTAACAAACGTATATGTACCAGTGACGACCCCACTGCAATGCTCCTTGCCGTGCAGTGGACCTTTGGAGATAGATCAGCGCTTCGGGAATACTCCCCACCAAGGAAGCATAACTGAAATCGGCTAAGCGCGCGGTGTAATTTGCATCGAGTTCAATGGAGACGATCATCGCTCGGTTTCACCAAGAGCGCTGACAGTGGCTCCCCAGACAAAGCACGTTGAAGCCACTTGAGAACCTGGTCGAAGAAATGGAAGTTCAAGCTTAGAGAACCCGCCCAATGAGTGAAATATTTCTAACCTGACCAGCTTTCGCAATGCCGTATCGTGTTTGGGCTTTTGATTCGTCCTCTGTAAGTGTATTATATGCTGCGCGTTGCCATGCTAACTAATTTCATTCAGTCTACGGCGTGGATGAAACAGCCGTTCCACCGTGACGCTGTTTCTTTTAGGGTCGAGGTTCTGGCGACTCTTTGCACCTCTCCCTTTCTCCCTATGCGCATGGTGAGCTAAGGATGAGCAACACCGTCTCTCGGGCCCCATCTGCGATCGGTACAATCTCACAGTACAACAACTGCCTATCGTACAACGCGAAGGCTATACAATCAGAAGCGTGGTTAGGCAAGAAATCATCAAAGATGATCAAAGGCACTTGTCCGCGTTGCGAGGTCATAAGATGAAAGCAGCCTTCTACCTGCATGTCCCTCGAGATAGTGATATCAAACAGTAGCTGTGTATGTATTTTTATCGTGCCTTATAGCGTACATAACCGCAGTTCTCTAGGCCGCCATACACCCGAGGTCTATCTACCGTTGAAGCACATGGAGCTAACGTCCTCTTGTACGACTCAGTTACATCCTCCGAATCACAGCTTTCCTCGAGACGACATGGACATGTCGGTTCTCGACACAGAAAGACCACCGTGACCATCAATAAAGGTACAAATGGCATGGCCTGAGTAGTGTACTAGACTAACCAAGGCACCATGGACTCGGAGTGGATCCAACAGCCATTGCATGTCGTGTTGGAGCATTGGAGGCAGCACAGAGCAGCCCGGCTACGAACGGGCGCGGTGACACTCAGGACGTGTTGTTGTCGGCTTCAACTTGCTTTCGTCTGCAACAGTGCAATTGTTGCAGCAGCGCCACAGGGTCACATCAGAAGCGCCCAGGACCTAATGTTCGGAATCCCCCGAGCTGCCACTTGGTGTCAAGATGTCAAATCGGTACTATTTCACGAGGTGGGGCTTGACTCGGAACATCCTCTCACTGCTCTCATGGCGGCTGCGCGGACCACCCTGGTTCGACAGAGGCTGGTAAACTGGGAGACGATCACGGAATCCGGGGGTCATTCGTCACCGTGATGACACACGACTTTTCGAGCAGTCTCTGTCTTTCCACAGGATCAAGCACGTCCCAAATGCCGCCCAAGATAAGCGTTACTAGTAGTTTATGGCCTCTATAGAACTTCCCCCACTACACTCACTGCGACTCGAGCCACCCTGGTGTTTCGAAACAATCGCGCGTTTCGTAGGGAAAGGCAACGTCCTCACATCGCTATCAAATGGACTCCCGCAGGGGTGCGCAGCGAAGGTATGCTCAACTGGACAGCAACGACACGATTGTCTCTCGGCTTGCACAGCAAGACAATATTCCCTGGTACAGCAAACCCAACCTTCGACTTTTATATCTCTTGATGGTTCCGACCTGTCTCGGAGTGGTGATCACGACCGGGCAAGTCTTTGCATTATGGTGTATGTTCCATGGTGAAATGCTGATGTGAAATGTAAGGTTTAACGCGTCCGTGGTAAATGGTCTGCAAGCTGTGTCTTCATGGCTTGAATGTAAGGGCGCATCTAGTTGATGTCAGAAAGGATTGACTCGAATTGACAGACTATCATCATCCACGTTCCGCTTCATTGGGTCTCATGGTTGGCATGTATTCTCTGGGTTCTGTTGTTGCCCTTCCGTTTGTCCCCTTTGTTGTCAATAAGACCGGAAGGCGATACCCGATATTGCTCGGAGGTGCAATCTCGATAGTCGGAGGGATTCTTCAAGGATCTGCATTGAATTGTAAGTGATTGTTATGTTTCAAAACTAGAGGACACGTGTTGAACCCAATAGTCGTGATGTTTATCGTTGCTCGTTTTATCCTCGGGTTTGCCAATTCCTTCTGCATCGTAGCTGCTTCTTCTTTGATTGGAGGTACGGAAAGGTGAATTTAACTTGCGTATTAGTTATTAAACCATGCGAAGAACTCTCATATCCTAAGGAGCGAGCGGTCATGTGCTCCCTTTTCAATGCCTCTTACGACATCGGTAAATTGAAATGGTGATCCTCTACGAGGGGCATTGTAAAGCTGATTCTTCCTAGGTGCTGCAGGTGCTGCAGGCGTGACCCTCGGGACATATGCCATGACCAGTAATTGGGGGTGGAGAATACCTTCGTTCCTTCAAGTAGTCCCTAGTCTCCTCCAAGTCTCCTTCATTTGGTTTCTCCCAGAGTCGCCTCGTTGGCTCATATCAAGGGAAAGAGGGGATGAAGCGTACGCCATTCTTGTCAAGTATCACGCGGAGGGAGACGAAAACTCGGAATTTGTCAAGGCGGAGTATACTCAGATTGAGGAGACGCTGGAAGCAGAACTGAAGATGGCGCACATGAATCGGAATGAGATACTTCCAACGCCGGGAATGCGGAAGAGGGTCATCATCGCATCTTTCCTCGGTCTCTTTGTTGCTTGGAGTGGAGTTGGGCTGATCTCGTAGGCCCCCCCATTGATTGCCGTTTGTTGTGTTGCTGCTTATCACGCCAACAGATATTTCCTTTCCCCGATCTTAGACAGTATTGGTATTCACGATAACCGGACGAAAAACCTTGTCAACTTTGCCAAAGATTCGTGGAGTTTCGTTAACGGTACATTCAGTGCGTTGATAGCGCCTCGATACCCTCGACGGAGGATATATCTAGTAATGTGGTCATCGACTGTTTCTGATGCCGTTCTTCTAATCTTTCCGTAGGCGTGTGCTATTTCTCTCTTTGTTGTATTTACTGCGTGGACTATAGCCAGTGCAGAGTATTCATTCACGCACAACAAGGTCGCTGCTCAAGCAGTGCTCGCGTGAGTGTTCAAGTCACCGAACACGCTGTTTTCCACTCTCACCACACCTTTCATAGTCTCGTCTTTTTGTATAGTCCGGCATACAACCTAGCATTCAGCGCCTTGACTTTCAGTAAGTATTACGCTACCCATGTCATCTTGGACCATTCTTTGTGACGCAATGGACTTGGATATAAACAGCTTACTTGGTCGAACTTTTTCCTTTCCATGCCCGAGCCAGGGGTATTACCATCTACGAGTGGTGGTGCCGCGTTGCGTCATTCCTCAATCAGTTCGTGAATCCTATTGGGATCGACGTCGCAGGTATGTCATCTGCTCCGTACATCTGAGTTGTAGCTGTGACAAAGGTGGTGGGGGACGATAGGCTGGCGATGGTACATAGTGTAAGCTCTCTGTCAGGGACGCAAACAGACAGGTGCTGAAATATGTCAGCTATTGTGTGTGGAATGCCTTTCAGGTGGTGTTCATCTACTTTGTGTTTCCTGAGACATCGGGGCACACGCTCGAGGAGTTGACATTCTGTAAGTGTGTCAATGCTCTCCGAGGGTTATGTTTACTCTTGTCATGGATACGTGAACAGTGCTCGAGGGTGATCAGGAAGTATTCAGGCATGGTGGGGTCGAGACACTGGATGAACGCGGGGAGACTGGGAGGTATGGTACTATGGAGGATAATCCTAGAAGAATTGTTCGCGGTTAGCATGTGTTGTCAGCTTGAACATATTCTCGTCTGTCATCGTCGCAGCATGTAGCTCGATGGGCACTGAGTATGGAGATAGAGCAGCGCAGACTGTTGAAGCGCATGGTGATCGCGTTTGCCATGAGCTACAAAAAAAGTGCTACCAGTATGGCGCACAGTGGACTGGGTGCCGCGAGCGTGTCCCGCAAGGCCATCGGACGCGCCGTCGCATTGAAGACGGACGGTGAGCGGAGCAGGACTCGGACTCGGATGCGATTAGCGGAGTTGGTACTGCCAGCATTCGTTGTTCAAGACCATCCAGACCAATCGTCCACTGACTTGAGACCAAGTGCGCATATGTCATTATCTACGTTGAATCGTTGTTGGATACTTCTCTCTTACTACTCAGGCGCACAGCTGTGAGCATGTCTCACAAGGTCACTTCGGAAGCGCTGTCGGGGCGGTGCACTAAGTCGGATGGTCGTGAGCGGAGAATTCGAGCATGAACACGAGCGGCAGCATCGGTATTGAGTGGGTTGTCGCAGATTGTAGTCGTTCCAAATATGGATTGAGGAGCTTGAGTCGAGCCTCAGATTGTGTTTTCATAGTCTGGTGACCAGCCCGTCCAAAAGAGGTTGCACGAGGCAAACCGTCGATAGACGAATTCAAACCCAGATTTACCAGACCGTCTATCGACGGCTTGCCTTGCGCTGGCCTCTTTTAGACGGGCTGGTCACCAGACTAGTCAAGCTGTCACATTCGTCCTATTCCACGAGGTGAACGTCAACTTCTCAATGCTCTCACGGTGACTGCGTGGACCACCCCGGTTCGACAGATGCGGGTAAACAAGGAAATCATTGGTCACCATGATGACAAGACAGACACGACTTTTGGAGCGGTCTCTGGCTTCCTACAGGAACAAGTGCATTCCAAAGCCCGCCCAAGATAAGCGTTACTAGTAGTCCACGAGGCTCTATAGAACTTCCCCCATTATACTCACTGGGAGTCGAGCCACGCTGGTGTTTCGAAACAATCGCGCGTTTCGTAGGGAATTCAATGACCTCGCATCGCCATCAAATCGACTCGTGCAGGGGTAGGCAGGGAAGTTATGCTCAACTAGACAGCAACGACGCGATCGTCTCTCGGCTTGCACAGCAAGACAACATTCCCTGGTACAGCAAACCCAACCTTCGACTCTTGTATCTCTTGATGCTTCCGACCTGTCTCGGAGTGGAGACGACGGTTGGGCAAGTGTTTGGATTATGGTGTATGTTCAATGCTAAAATGCCGACGCGAAATAAGTTTTAGCGCGTCTATGGTAAATGGTTTGCAAGCTGTGTCCTCGTGGCTCGAATGTAAGGTGGTCACCTAGTCAATGTCCGAAAAGATTGACTCGAATGACAGACTATCATCATCCACGTTCGACCGCATTGGGTCTCATGGTTGGCATGTATTCTCTGGGTTCTGTTGCTGCTCTTCCGTTTGTCCCCTTTGTTGTCAATAAGATCGGAAGGCGATACCCGATATTGCTCGGAGGTGTAATCTCGATGGTAGGAGGAGTTCTTCAAGGATCCGCATTGAATTGTAAGTGATTGATATATTTCGAAGCTCGAGGACATATGTTGAACCCAATAGTCGTGATGTTTATTGTTGCTCGTTTTATCCTCGGATTTGCCAATTCGTTCTGCGTTGTAGCTGCCTCTTCTTTGATTGGAGGTACGGAAAAGTGAATTTAACTTGCGTATTAGTTATTAAACTGTGTGAAGAGCTCTCATATCCCAAGGAGCGAGCAGTCATGGGCTCCCTTTTTAATGCCTTTTATGACATTGGTGAATTGAAATGGTGATCGTCTATGACATTGTAAAGCTGATTCCTCCTAGGTGCTGTAGCTGCTGCTGGCGTGACCCTCGGGACGTTTGCTATGACCAGTAATTGGGGGTGGAGAATTCCATCGTTCCTTCAAGTAGTCCCTAGTCTCCTTCAACTCTCCTTCATTTGGTTTCTCCCAGAGTCGCCTCGTTGGCTCATATCAAAGGAAAGAGGGGATGAAGCGTACGCCATTCTTGTAAAATATCACGCAGAGGGAGACGAAAACTCGGAATTCGTCAAGGCGGAGTATACTCAGATTGAGGAGACCCTGGAAGCAGAACTGAAGATGGCCCACATGAACCGAAATGAGATATTTTCAACGCCGGGAATGCGAAAGCGGGCCATCATCGCATCTTCCCTCGGTCTCTTTGTTGCTTGGAGTGGAGTTGGGCTGATCTCGTAAGCCCTGTCGTTGATTTCCGTCTGTTGGACTGCTGCTTATCACGTCAACAGATACTTCCTTTCCCCGATCCTAGATAGTATTGGTATTCACGATAACCAGACGAAAAACATAATCGGCCTTGCCAAATTTTCTTGGAGCCTCGTCAATAGTACATTCATTGCGTTGATAGCGCCTCGATACCCTCGACGGAGGATATATCTAGTAATGTGGTCATCGACTGTTTCTGATGCCGTTCTTCTAACCTTTCTGCAGGCGAGTGCTATCTCTCTCTTTGTCGTATTTACTGCGTGGACTATAGCTAGTGCAGAGTATTCATTCACGCACAACAAGGTCGCTGCTCAAGCAGTGCTCGCGTGAGTATTCAAGTCACTGAACGCACTGTTTTCCATTCTGACCACATGTTCCACAGTCTCATTTTCTTGTATAGTCCGGCTTATAACCTAGCATTCAGCGCTTTGACGTTCAGTAAGCATTGCGCTATTCGTGTCACCCTGTACCACTCTTTGACGCAACAGACTTGGATGTAAACAGCTTACTTGGTCGAACTTTTCCCTTTCCATTCCCGAGCCAGGGGTATCGCCATCTTTGAGGGATGGTTTCGAGCTGCAGCATTCCTCAACCAATTCGTGAATCCTATTGGGATCGACGTCGAAGGTATGTTATCCGCTCCGTTCATCTCAAATGTAGCTCTGATAAGGCTGGCGGGGGACGATAGGCTGGAGATGGTACATCGTGTAAGCTCTCCTTTGGGGACACAAACGGACAGGTGTTGAAAGACGTTAGCTATTGTGTGTGGAATGCCTTCCAGGTGGTGTTCATCTATCTTGTGTTTCCTGAGACATCGGGGCGCACGCTCGAGGAGTTGACATTCTGTGAGTGTGCCAATGCTCTCCGAGGGTTATGTTTACAGTCTTGCCGTGGATACTTGAACAGTGCTCGAGGGTGATCAGGAAGTATTCGGGCATGGTGGGGTCGAGACACTGTATGAACGTGGGGAAATTGGGACGTATGGTACCATGGAGGATAGTCCTAGAAGAACCGTCCATCGACGGTTTGCGTCTAAGTAGACGGTCTGGTCACCAGACTAGTAGGTAACCGTGCCACGAGGCTATCTGAGCTTGTTCAAGTCATCTCTGTCGACTCACTCAGACTAGTATCTTCCTACTGGATCTCAGGTGACATAACTGGACAAATGGTTTTCGCGCGTGTTTCGAATCAACTTGAACGGGAGAACAGTGGTTCGTCTGCAGGCACCCGCGTTATCGACCGTGTAAGTCCTTGAAGGTAACATGGATTGCTCCAGACCCCCAGCCAGCGCTTTTTTCACCAAACCTTTACGTCCTTCATGGTCCCGAACAAGCTCTAAGGTAGCCGAAACCAGGTATATACCGTCGCCACGTCCACCAACTTATACCGCAACTTCAGGCAGAGTTTGGAGAATCCCCGTATACCAAACGCGACGCCTACGGTCCTCTCATTGTCATTCCAATTGCCTCGCGAGGGTCTGTGCATGGAAGTTATTCTCATCTGGAGAGTAACGACGCAATTGTCTCTCGGCTTGCCCAGCAAGATAAGGTCCCGTGGTATAAGAAATCCAACCTCCGACTCTTGTACCTCTTGATGTTTCCGACCTGTCTAGGAGTGGAGATGACGAGTGGGCAAGTGTCTCTTGGTACATCTATGACGGCGCACTGTTGAACCGCAGAAGCTTTGATTCGTCCATGTTAAATGGTTTTCAGGCCGTGCCCTCATGGGTTGAATGTGAGGCAGCCCCCCATCCTATTTTGCAGAGGATTTACTTGGATTGAAGTTTATCACCATCCTCGTTCCGCTTTGCTGGGCCTCGTTTCTGCTACGTATTCATTGGGTGCTATCGTTGCCCTTTCGTTTGTCCCCTCTGTAGTTGACAAGTTCAGGAGGCGACGTTCGATACTTATTGGGAGCATACTGATGATAATGGGTGGTGCTCTACAAGGAGCTGCATTGAATCGTAAGTGACTGATGGTCTCCAGAATTCCAGAATGCTTTTCACCTTGAATCCTTAGTTACGATGTTTATCATCGCTCGCTTTTCCCTGGGCTCTGGGATTGTCTTCGCCATCGTAGCCGCATCTTCTTTGGTTGGAGGTGCGTTACGGTTCCTTCGACTTAGTACGTGTTGGTCATGAAGCTTTGTAAAGAACTATCACATCCCAAGGAGCGAGCAATCATGGGTGCACTTTTCGACTGCAGTTACTCGATCGGTAAGTCGAAGGCGTGATCAACTATGGGAAGGAATTAAATTAATCCATCCTAGGCTCTCTAACTGCCGCTGGAGTGACTCTCGGGACGTTTGCAATGCCCAACAATTGGGGGTGGAGGATTCCGTCTTTCCTCCAAGCAGTCCCTAGTCTACTTCAAGTCTCTTTCATCTGGTTCCTCCCGGAGTCTCCTCGATGGCTCGTTTCAAAAGGAAAAGGGGACGAAGCGTACGCCATTCTTGTCAAGTATCATGCAGAAGGAGATGAAAACTCGGAATTCGTCAAGGCAGAGTATACCCAGATCGCGGAGACCCTCGAAGAAGAAATGAAGAACGCCGAGATGAGCTGGAAGGAGACGTTTTTGACGGCAGGGATGCGAAAGCGGGTTATCATCGCGTCCTTCCTCGGTCTGTTCACCAGGTGGAGCGGCAATGGACTAATTTCGTGAGCTATGCCAGCGAATATTACCTCCTGCTAGAGATGGCCCGCTTATCGTGTCTACAGATACTTCCTCTCTCCAATCTTGGCCAACATCGGAATCCACGATGACCGGATGAAGCACATCATTAACTTCGCCATGGGTGGCTGGAACCTCGTTAGCAGTATATTCCTCGCGTTGACAGTACCCCGATTCCCGCGACGGAGAATGTATTTGGTATGTAGTCTCAAGCTTCTTCTGATACCGCTGTGCTAATCTCCCCCTTAGACATGTACTATCTCTCTCCTAGTTATCTTTATTGCGTGGACCGTGGCTAGTGCAGAATATGCGCGAACTCACAGCGTGATCTCTTCTCACGTAGTGCTAGCGTAAGTATTGCCGTTTATTGAAGAACGCGGCGTTTCCACCCTCACCATGTGCTCCGTAGCCTCATCTTCGTGTATACTCCGGCTTATAGTATAGGATTCAGCGCTCTGACATATAGTGAGCTTTTGGCCATGTGTCACCGTGAATCTCTTCCTGATGAAGTGGATAGCCTTCTTGGTCGAACTTTTCCCTTTTCATACTCGTGCCAAAGGTATCGCCATCTTTCAGTGGTGGGCCCGCAACGCAGAGTTCGTCACCCAATTCGTGGATCCTATCGGAATTGAGGCCGCGGGTACGTTCTCTACTCAGCCTATCTGATTCGTGACTAATGGAAGTGGCGGGACACGATAGGTTGGAAATACTACATTATGTAAGCTACCATCTGGAAACGTGAATGGGAGGGTGCTGAAAGATGTTAGCTATTGCGTGTGGATCGCCTTTGAGGTTGCGTTCGTCTACTTCATGTTTCCGGAGACATCGGGCCGGACTCTGGAGGAGCTGACATTCTGTAAGTGCCGATAGTCAACTTTTTTTCTTCTTCGCTGATTCTTTCAGTGTATGAGGGTGATCACAGGCAGGAGGTACCCAGAGATCCTGAGCTTGTGGGACTGCTAGAACAGGGAGAGACGGATACGCATGATATTATGGAGGACGATTGAGGGGGAACTGTTCGTGATTGTATTGAAGTTGTCGGTCTTGCATATGAACGCGACTGCAGTCTCTCATATACGGCATCAACGAGCAATTTCGGAGCTACCGTACTCCGAAAAGCGGAGCGAGGCATGTTCCGTTACCATAGCACCGAGTTTAAGACGGACGGTGAGCGGAGAATTATACCTGCAGGCATCATGTATGCGATTGGCGGGGTTTGTATTGGATCTACAATCGTGTTACTCTCAATGCAATACTCGCTCCGAATTTTGTAATATGCCTCGAGGTGCTCGACAACCCAGGTGTGCATTACATGTCTAGGGACCTGCAAGTGCCTGTATCAGCAGTTTGGACAAGTGATATTATCATGTAGCGACTGTCTAAACTAGTCCTAGTATCAGCAGTTTGCAACTCAGATTACGTTTCCTCATACTCGGACTAGATTTCAAGCTTTTTCAAGCTCAGGCCAGGACCTACATAATGACCAACCGTCATCCCGGAACTGCCATTTGGTGTCGATTGGCGAGTTCGTACTTGCTATCCACGAGGCGAGGCTCGATTTCTTATCATCAGTGCTCTCACGGTGACTGCGTGGACCAAACTGCTGGCAGTTCGACAGAGGCGGGTAAACAAGGAAATTCGGATCACGGGATCTGGGAATCGCTTGCCACCGAGCAGTCTCTCAGGTTGAACAAGCGCATTCCAAACGCCGCCCAAGACAAGCGTTACTAGTAGTTCGTGAGCTTCTCTGGCCTGGGCCTCTGTAGGACTTCCCCCATCACACTCGCTGCGGGTCGAGCCACGTTGGTGTTTCGAAACAATCACGCGATTCGTAGGGACTCTAGGGAAAGTCAACGTCCTCACATCGCTATCAAATGGACTCGCGCAGGGGTGGGCAGGGAAGGTATGTTCCACTAGACAGCAACGACATGATCGTCTCTCGGCTTGCACGGCAAGACAACATCCCCTGGTATAGCAAACCGAACCTTCGGCTCTTGTATTGCTTGATGTTTCCCGCCTGTCTCGGAGTGGAGATGACGAGTGGGCAAGTGCTTGCCTTTAACGTTTATTCAATTGTGAAATACTGACGCGAACAAAGTTTTGACGCGTCCATGATAAATGGTCTGCAAGCTGTGTCCTCATGGCTTGAGTGTAAGGTGGTCGCCTAGTTAATGTCGGAAAAGATTGACTCGAACGACAGATTACGATTATCCTCGTTCTGCCTCATTGGGTCTCATGGCTGGCATGTATTCTCTGGGTTCTTTTGCTGCCCTTCCATTTGTCCCCTCTGTTGTCGATAAGATTGGAAGGCGATACCCGATATTGCTTGGAGGTGTAATCTCGATAGTTGGAGGGATCCTTCAAGGATCTGCATTGAATTGTAAGTGATTGATATATTCGGAACTCGAGGACACATCTTGAACTCAATAGTCGTGATTTTTATCGTTGCTCGTTTTATCCTCGGATTCGCCAATGCCTTTTGCGTCGTGGCTGCCTCTTCGTTGATTGGAGGTACGGCAGAGTGAATTTGACTTGTGTATTAGTTATTAAAACTCTGTGAAGAACTCTCACATCCCAAGGAGCGAGCGGTCATGGGCTCTCTTTTTAATACCTCCTACGACATTGGTAAATTTAAATGGTGATCGTCTATGAGGGGCATTGTGAAGCTGATTCCTCCTAGGTGCTGTAGCTGCCGCTGGAGTGACCTTCGGGACGTTTGCCATGGCCGGTAATTGGGGGTGGAGAATCCCGTCGTTCCTTCAAGTAGTCCCTAGTCTCCTTCAAGTCTCGTTCATCTTGTCCCTCCCAGAGTCCCCTCGTTGGCTCGTTTCAAAAGGAAGAAGAGACGAAGCTTACACCGTTCTTGTCAAGTATCATGCAGAGGGAGACGAAAACTCGGAATTCGTCAAGGCGGAGTATACTCAGATTGAGGAAACGCTGGAAGCAGAACTGAGGATTGCCCACATGAACCGAAATGAGATATTTTCAACGCCGGGAATGCGGAAGCGGGTCATCATTGCATCTTCCCTTGGTCTGTTTACCCAGTGGAGTGGAACTGGACTGATTTCGTAAGCCCTCGTCGAGTACCCTCTGCTATGCTGTCCGCTTATCATGCCAATAGACACTTCCTTTCACCGATCTTAGATAGTATTGGTATTCACGATAACCGGACGAAAAACCTTGTCAACCTTGCTAAATTTTCTTGGAGCATGGTTAATGGTACATGCATTGCGTTGATAGCGTCTCGATACCCTCGACGGAAGATATTTCTAGTAATGTGGTCATCGACTGCTTCTGATGCCGTTCTGACCTTTCTGCAGGCGAGTGCAATCTCTCTCGTTGTTGTATTTACTGCGTGGACTATTGCCAGTGCAGAGTATTCAATCACGCACAACAAGGTCGCTGCTCAAGCAGTGCTCGCGTGAGTATTCAAGTCACTGAACACACTGTTTTCCATTCTGACCACATGTTCCATAGTCTCATTTTCTTGTATAGTCCGGCTTATAACCTAGCATTCAGTGCCTTGACTTTCAGTAAGCATTGCGCTACCCACGTCATCTTGAACCATTCTTTGTGACGCAATGGACTTGGATATAAATAGCTTATTTGGTCGAACTTTTCCCTTTCCATGCCCGAGCCAGGGGTATCACCACCTACCAGTGGTGGTGCCGCGGTGCAGCATTTCTCAATCAGTTTGTGAATCCTATTGGGATCGACGTCGCAGGTGTGTCATCTGCTCCGTTCATCTGAGTTGTAGCTCTGATAAAGCTGGTGGGGGACGATAGGTTGGAGATGGTACATCGTGTAAGCTCTCCTTTGGGATGCAAATAGATAGGTGCTGAAAGGTGATAGCTATTGTGTGTGGAATGCCTTCCAGGTCGTGTTCATCTACTTGATGTTTCCTGAGACGTCGGGGTGCACGCTCGAGGAGCTGACATTCTGTAAGTATGCCAATGTGCCCTGACAGACATGTTTACAGTTACTTTAACAGTGTTCGAGGGTGATCAGCAAGTATTCATGGATGGTGGGGTCGAGACACTGGGTGAATGTGGGGAAACTGAGATATATGGTAGTGTGGAAGATAGTCCTAGAAGAGCTATTCACGGTGAACAAGGATGACTGCGCTAGTTCAACGATCGGTCTCGAACGTTATCTTCACATCTGACTTGGATCCAAACGTGACTTTGCTGTGTCCTCGATCTAACGGAAATGACCGATGCGGCAACTAAGGGGTGCACACGCAGCTCTCGAGTCAGGTCCTGCCCTTCCTCCCCCCCATCCAAATGGATACCCGTGAATGGATAGACGCCTCCACCATCCGGGGAAACGTACCCCAAGCACTCAAGCAGTCCCTCGTCGACGTCATTGGTGTCGAAGCCAAACTCAACAAAGCCAGAGGCACGCGCGGCTTCGAGCCCGAAATCGCCTCACGGATCGTATGGACTGAAATCTCCATCCTGCCCAAGGCGGAGGAGCCAGAGAGACCCGAGGGTCGCGTGGTGGCCGAGATCACCGTTGAAGAAGGTGCCGTGTTTGTTTCCCGCTTCAACCTCGTCTCGTTTACTCATTCGTGCTTGCACGTTTCTGCCCCTCAGATATGTTGAACGGAGCCGGAACGATTCATGGCGCGTGCTCTGCGCTGCTCATCGACAAGTGTGTTCTGCCATTCCACCTGCTCGGCCGTCTCTCACTGAGAACCCCTCCTTCGCACCTAGCTGTTCCTCGATGCCAATCGCCCTTCTCAACCTGGCAACCACGGGTAAAGGCGACCTGGGCGTCTCGCAGTCCCTCCACATCGTATACCATGCACCCGCTGTGACGTTCGCCCCCTCTTCTTTCTCTCGGAGCACAGCTCGGTCTTTTGAGAGCGCTGACACGCGTACGTCTTTCTTTAGGGGCGACAGGTTGCGGATCGTGAGCACCACGATCGCACTCGGCCGTCGTGCGCTGTTGTCTCGCTGTGAAGTAGGCGTCTGGTCACCCCCCCTCCGTTATATCCTCGCTTATCCATCTTGCTACAGATCTGGAACGCCACCCATCACCGACTGGTAGCATCTGGGGTACATATCAAGATGGTTGCATCCATTCCAAGCACGTCGAGCAAGCTTTGATGTCTCTTCAATAAATCATATTTCCATCAAATTGTAATAAACATGTGAGTACAAACGCCTATACTGCGAGAAAAAGGAGTGTGTCGATGGGTGTCGCAAGGAAAAAATATGCAAAATAGCGAAGTAAACGAGTGCGAATCACGTTCCACGTCAAGGTGAATAAATCATGTTACAACACTGAAGAACGAGCGTACTAGTCAAGTCCATCGGCCTCGAGAACCTCGAGCAAGTACACGCATATGCACAGCGGGCATATGGTGGCGCGCATTGATCTCGAGCAGTCCTCATGGGGCCTGCCGTAGGTAATTCATTGAAGTATATACTAGTGCGGAAAGGAGAGGGGCGTCGTTCCAAGATTTTTTACGATTTCCCTTCGTCTGTCTTCCCAGGTTTTGAGCGCCTTGAGAAGTTGCATTACCCTGTCTCGTTTTCCCACCCAGACGTCGTTGATGCTAACGGATCCCATCTTCACGTCATTGTCGAGGAGAAAGTCGAATAGCCGGAATAGACCATCGAGTTTATCGTCGTTGGGTCCATTAGGGAACGCCGAGTCAGGGATCGAAGGCGAGGCAGACTTGCCCATCATGTCTTCCGCAAGCCGAAGAATGGCGAGGCCACCGAACAAGGGGCCGGCGAGATCCGTCATCTGGAGCGATCTCGGCAAATGTGAATTTGCCCAGTCGATGAGGACTCTTTCGGTACCCTGCTGGAGAAGAAAGAAAAGAAGACGTCAGTTTCGCACCTTGACCCAAGGAAGTGGAATGGCAAGGGTGACGTACGTCCATGAAGCCATGCACGGACGTACTCGTCCGACGCGCTTCTCTCGACGGTCGCGGTGGTGCACTCTTGGCACTCTTTGGTGTTTCGCCGCCCGTTTCCAAAGGTTGGTTTGCAAAAAAGGACTCGAGCCTCACGCGCTCTTCCTGCCCATAGTCAATACGTGTCGCATTGTCCGAGGACGGCAGTCCCATGAGAATGCGCGCATCACGCGTCGAGAGTTGGTTGGGGTTCTCCCGCCGCAGCGCCTTTTGTGTCGCGGCTCGGGCGGTGGGTGAGGGCGGTCTTGGAGCTGGGTTCATCGCTTGTGCGACGGTGAGCGGTATGGTAGGGATATTGACGGAGGACACCACGGGTTCTGTGAAAGCGCGTGAGCATTGGTGTCGCGAGCGAGCGTCGTAGAGTATGAGGACGCACTCGAGTAGTCTCTGCCGATGGTGGCCTTCATGATGGCCTTCATCCACTCGCGTATGACACCTTGATCTTCGGAACTAAAGTAGTGCGTCTTGTCCGTCTCGTGGACGATCCGGAATCCATAACGGCCAGGGTCAACATTCTCGTCCGCAACGACCTTGTAGCCCACGATATTGACATATCCCTTGATCTTCGTTTCCTGCACCAGAACCGTGAGCAAGTCAACATCCCGCTCCTCACATGCGACTCACCGCTTTGCTGTAGCTCCGCAAAATATATAAATGTGGTCCCTTGATGATAAAGAACCGAAGCTTCCAAGAATTATAGTCGCCCTTTTTGCGCATCCACCCCACGTGATCAGGCTGTCCAATCTGCTCGACGATGCTCCTTCCAGGCTTGAGCGAACTCGGTCCACGCAATCCCGCCCGCCCATCCTGAGGCGTCCCCGCCCGCTTGCGCGGCGGTTCGGCCGCGAGCTCCGTGGGTCCCACTTTGGGGGTCACCTTCTCCTGGTCCCTCATTTTCTCGAGCGACTTTCCTCTCTCCAGCTCTCTCTTCTTGGAATCACCCTCACTTACGGATCGAAGACCGTTCCTGAGGCTGCTGAGCGTCGAGCCATCGGACGTCGATGGACGCCCAGATGATTTCTTACTGCTGTAGAGCCTCGAAAGACCCAACGACGACGTCTTCTCTGTCGGACTGCTCTCCTCCAACAGCGTCCTATCCATCGCCCGATCAACCCCCGTGCTCGTCAACAGAATCAACGAACCACTCACGACGTAACCCTAGGAGCAGGCTTCCGCGATCGACCGATCGTCGTCGTAAACGCCCCACCAAACAAGCTGTGCCTCTCCGTGCCCTTGCCAGCGTCCGCATTCCGTTTACCCCGGGGTTGTCTCACCAGGACCCTGGCCTCGTCCTGGGACTCGCGTTGCTTCAAACGGGGAGAGGCTGTTGCTGCCGGGGACGGCGGGGGCTTGAGGTCACTGGACGGCGTCTCGGATCTCTCCTTGTCCTTGCCGGATCCATACGAGTCCGCCGAGCGACCAAAGAGACGTCGACGGTGCTGTTTGCCAGTGGCAGGCGCCGTCTCGCCCTAGACGAATCGCGAATCCGCCATCAGCGAGTCTTGAACACGCAACGCACAACGGACACGCTCACCTCGCTCTGGGCACTCCGGTCCTCGTCCATTATTTCATCCGGCTTTTCCTCTGCTGGGGAAGCAAGCGCAGTGTCGCTCGGAGACGATACCAACTTCAAGGCTCTAAGACCAAGCCCCGCGACGCCGATCAGACCCGCTTTCTCGATCCCGGTGGCTACGCTAGCACCCTCGGCCGAGCCGCCGCCGTTCACGCTCGCGCCCGCACTCGAGAGACTCGACACGCGCTTGGGAATGAGTGGACCTGGAAACATTTCTGCTCTGGGGCTTTCGAAGCTGCTAGGACCGACCAGCGTGGAAGAGGGTGGTCCGTTGAGCGTCGATCCCATGGTGGCAAACATGGGGCTGTTCAGCGAGTGTTGCGTCGACCCACTCGGTGAATGGGCAAAGGATTGAGAGGTTGAGCGAGTGATAGACTGTGCATGCTGGAGTTGGTGGTCGGCGGGACGGAGCTCGGCGATAGCATTTGAAATGCGCATGCGTTTCCCAAAGGCCACGATACCGATCTCTACCTTGAGAAGATTGATATCGAGCTCGAGGAGGACATCTCCCGTGATTTCTTGCTCTACGAGAGGGCGACGTTAGAACGAGTTGAATGGTCCAGGAGTCAGACTGACCGATAAACTTGTCACACACATCAGACCCGAAACCTTTCGACTTTAACCACTCGACGACTTCGTCGACGGCCCATTCTGAAGGTGGTGTAGACTTCTTTTGCGCTTCGGTCTCGGGCGCCGACTGAGTAGGTGCTCCAGCGGAAGCTTTTCCAGTGGATGATACACTGTTGTGGGATGCTTGCCGAGAATGGTGGCGGGCACCGGAGGCAGTGAGAGCTGGCGACGGAAGCGCTGCGGGAATGTCACGAGTAACGCTGGGAGTAGGTGTGGGCTCAGGGGATGTGGTCGCACGAATCAAATGTACACCCATAGGTGCGATAGGGATGGGTGCAACGATACTGATGGCATCGGGTGTGGTCGAAGTTGAACGCAACTTGGGTGAGCGCCTGTTGTTGAGGATTGGAGAACGCGTAAACCTCGGCGGAGAACTGATGGGCGCAAACGAAGTCTGATTCGCCGGCGCAGTGTGATCCCCGGACTCTTCTTCTTCTGAGGACAGATCATCCTTGGGACGGATGGCAGACGAGGTGTCGTTGGAGTTCTTCCGTCTGTGATCCCCCGCAACCGAGTTTCGACGTGCTTCTTCCTCCTCTTCTTCCTCAGGAATATGTGGATGGTCACGTGTAAAGTGCATGTGCTGCAGGTGTTGAAACGCAGCGTCATCTTCTTCGGCCTCGCTCTCGTCGCTCATCTCTACGTCGATTGGGGGTGCGCTCGTCCGTCCACGCACTTCTCGAACTTCTCGGGCTTCTTCTGCAGCTTGTGCTTCCACGACCTTGCGAGCTTGTTCGGCAAGCTTGTCCCGAGCACTACGATGCCAAGCCTCCCCGATCTCTCCGTCAGTCTCCGTGCCGTCAGTTTCCCCGTCAGTATCTCCGTCCCGCGTACTCGAAAAGCTAAAACTCTGTGCTCCATCTCGGTCATTTCTCCCGAGCTGCTCGATGGCCTTTTGGACATCGGACATGGTCGCTTTCATGACTTCGGCGTCAGCACTGTCTGGCTCTCCAATGGCGACGCCAATCCTGGAATCCGTGTCGCCATCTTGCAACGTCGATTCGTGTTCTTGACCGAGAGGACTGAGTGAGTCGGGTGGGGTGGTAACGGGATTGCTAGAGGCGGAAGAGGAAGTCGATACTCCGCCTAGCGGCGCCGCAGGCGTCGTATAGCTCTGAGGAAACAATCCAATCTTGCCCGCGATGTTACGGCCCTTGAAACGAAAGAAGGGTAAGCAAAAAATGAACGGCGACATCGTTCGACGACAACGTGGATGGGGGAGCATGAACGCAGCAGGGGGTCGACATAGCATCGAGGAGAACACACTTCGGGCCACACGTGCGCCGGGCACACACATGTGCGGTGTGTTCTGGAAATGAAAGGGCGGTTGGAGGTGTGCTTACCTGCCACCATCCGTCGTTGAACTGGTCGTCTTTCTCGACGACCTCGATCGGTTGTCCAGCTTCGAAGGCTATCTCGTCCTCGTGTTCAGGCACAAAGTTGTGCAGAGCGTACACATACTCGGGCATCGTGGATGGGGGTTAGAATGCAAAAGGTTAGCCAAGCCTGATAGGAATGCGAGCGTTAGATGGTGGCCAACCGAGTGAACGTGCCAACCTGCTGTACCCACGTCTGTCACTGGCAGAGAAGTACGTGGATAAATAATGGAGTGAGGGAACCAGAAATGTTCGGGTGGGATATGTCGCGGCTTTTTACGCTGTCAGGATTCTCAGCCGGCAACGTGGTCTCCTCGTCGACGTCGGCGTTCAGCAAGAACGAGTTACTGTAAGGCGGCGGTGTGCTCAGGGTCACTACACAGGCTCAACCGAGTTCAGAGTCAAACCAGCTCACAATCTCCGCTTTGGTTAATCACACTCTTCCCAATGACCACCCGACGTCTGAGTACGTTTAATAGAGAGACATCGCCGTGCTACACGACTGACCGCTTCCTTTTCTTAGCCTTCGTGACCGGAAATGCAAACAAATTAATGGAAACCAAGTATATCCTCTCGCAGGGCGTTCCAATCGAAATTGATTCACAGGATCTCGATAGCAAGTCGGCCTTCTCGTAGCGTCGTACGACAAAGAAATTGACTCGTTTGCCGTTCTTTGCAAGTTCCCGAGTTGCAGGGTACCACCCAAGAAGTGGCGAGAGCCAAATGCCGACGGGCTGCTGAGCTGGTAAGGTCTCGCCGTACTTTCCAAACGAACCCGTACTCATTGCAATAGCTCGGACGTGCATGTATCACGGAGGACACGGCGCTGTGCTACGAAGCGCTCGGTGGCCTTCCAGGGCCCTACATCAAGCATTTCATGAAGACCCTCGGACATCAAGGTTCGTTCTGTGTGTTCTGATCGGCCGCTCTGACCTGGTGACCTTGTTTCATTTACAAGGTTTAAACAACCTTCTCGTTGGCTTCCCAACGAGAGATGCATATGCGTTGTGCACATTCGCTTATAGTGCTGGTCCAGGCTCGGAGCCCATCTTATTCGAAGGCCGAACTGATGGTGCGATCGTGCCCGCACGAGGGCCAGCTACATTCGGCTGGGACCCAGTATTCCAACCGAAAGGGTTCGACAAGACGTGAGTCTTGTCTGTAGTTTTGTTCTTGGTGGAGCTGATAACCCCCCAAAGGTATGCGGAGATGACCAAGGAGGAAAAGAATGTCATCTCCCACCGATATCGTGCTCTGGATAAACTGAGAACGTATCTCGCTTCCCTGTCCACCGAATCTGCTTAAGTTAGACGTGTACTAGCTTGTGTACCTAGATGATTTACAAGGGCGTACCGGCGAGTAGTTGCATTGCCGGTTTCCGATATCCGATCACCACTTTTCTGCATGGCATCTGGTATCTCTGGCTCAACTCGTGCTGAGTGCTCGAACGTTCAGGTCGAATCCAACGAATCATTGCGGCAGTCGATTCATACACACGCGCTGCGTTCGCGCCAGCAGAAATTTCTGGGGACACATTTGATGCAGACATCACCCATGCAAATGTCGGTACACACGCCGAGGAAAAAGGCCCGAATACACTTCGACCCTGATGAGGGACTCAAGAAATCCAAGCCCACCAACCCCCTCCAGAGGCAACGAGAGCAACTCCCGATAGCCAAGGGTAACGTTCCCAAACACCACTCTTCCGCTGATGCTGACATCTCAATGTGTGGTTCTCTAGGCAAGGATGCCCTCATTCGCGAAATCCGCGACAACGATGTCACTATTCTCCTGGGTGAGACGGGATCCGGAAAGACTACCCGTACGTGTTCATGCTCGTCTGTTCCGTCTAGTAATGCAGTCTCACCAGACCCCTGAAGCACAGAGGTCCCGCAATACATACTCGAAGCTGGACTCGCGGGGAATGGTATGATCGCTGTGACACAACCCCGTCGTGTCGCAGCCACCTCCCTCGCTGCACGCGTCGCCGCAGAGCAGAACGTCACTGTTGGCGGGCTGGTGGGTTACTCTGTGCGGTTCGATGAAGCTTGCCAAGCCCAGACGAAAATCAAATACGTCAGTGATGGTATGCTCGTGCGCGAGCTACTGTCAGATCCCATATTATCCCGCTATAGCGTCATCATACTCGACGAGGCGCACGAACGGACACTTCGCACAGATTTCTTGATCGCAAACCTCAAGACTATACAGGCGAAGAGAAATGAAGTTGACGACAAAAAAGGAAAGGGAAAGAACCCTCTCCCTGGATCAAATCCACTCAAGATTATTGTCATGAGCGCTACCCTTGATGCCGAGAAATTCAGTAGATTTTACAACAAGTTCGTTCTTTATTTACGATTTCCTCCGACTTGCTCATTAGTAACTAGTGCTCGGATTTTGTACATCAAAGGCCGTCAACACCCTGTCCAGATATTTCACACGGTTGTTGGTCAAATGGACTACGTCGACTCTGCACTACGGACGTTCTTTCAGATACATGTTGACAAACCGCCAGGGGACGTTCTCATATTTCTCCCAGGTCTGCGTCGTTTGATGGGAAATTCCTCTGTGCCTACTTATGTCACTATTTAACAGGCCAAGAAGATATCGAGAGTCTAGAAAAATCTATAAAGATGTATGCCAAACGGCTTCCCATAGAGCGCATGCAGGTGGGTCTTTCCACCGTGCATCTATTTGTCGTCTAACCTTGAATGCCGACTTAGGTGTCCATATGTCCGATGTATGCATCATTGCCGCCCTCTCAACAAGCACGAATATTTTCCTCGACCTCACCAAACACAAGAAAATGTATATTGGCGACGAATATCGCCGAAACATCCATAACGATACCGGGGATCAAGTATGTGATTGATACTGGAAAATGTAAGGAGAAGAGATATTTGTCAAAAGATACCGGTTGTGGTAAGATCTCTCTTCTTAAGTGTTACTTGATCGTTCATCCGACATTTAGGATTTGATACGCTACTGACCCGCGATATCACGAAATCATCCGCCATGCAGCGCGCTGGTCGTGCGGGACGCGAGGTATATACCACTATCTATGCTTTCGTAGCGTTGTCATTGACCAATGGCAGGGCCCCGGATTCTGCTTTCGCTTGTACACCGAGGAAGCCTTCAACAAGTTGGCGATCTCTGCAGAGCCGGAGATCCGCCGTTGTAGTTTAACGCAGAGTGTATTACAACTCAAATGTCTCGGTCAAGATCTGGAAGAGATGGAATTTATGGACGCACCAGACGTTCATTCTAGTGCGCATTGAATCTGACATACTCAAACTCTTTCTGATGGTAATACAGCATTCTCCGCCCTGAAAACGCTCTGGCTGTTAGGTGCGTTAGATAATTCCAAGACTCTGACAACGCTTGGCCGGCAGATGGCGTCCTTCCCTATTGATCCTTACCTCGCCCGTATCATCCTCGCATCGAAAACGCACTGCTGTACTTCTGAAGTAATCGACATTGTCTCCTTAATATCCTCCTCGTCCAATCTTTTTCTTGACGTTTCCGACCAGCGAGACGCCATCGCAGATGCTCGGCGCAAATTCCGACATCCAAGCGGTGATCACCTCACGAAGCTCAACGCCCTTCGGTCCTACCAAGAAATCGCAGCCAGCGAGAGTAAAGGCGAGCGCAAAGAATGGTGTCGGAAGCATTACCTGAATGAACGAACATTCACGGAGACGCTTAAAATTAGGGATCAGCTGAGGGTGGCATGTGAGAGGGTGGGACTCGATTGGAGAACATCGAGGAGCGATATGGAGGAGCCCGTGTTGAGGTGTTTTACCGCTGGGCTGATGCAGCAGAGCGCGCTGTTGCAACCGGACGGATCGTATAAGCAACTTATGGGTCAGTTCGTCGTTAAAATTCACCCTGGGTCGACGCTGTGCGACAAAAAGGTGTCAGCGATCATATTTGACGAGCTGGTATGTCGATTTCTTTCCGCCTTTCTCAGTTCTGGTGTGTTTATGTGTTGTGCAGGTGTATACAAGTCATATCTATGCACGAGGGGTCTCCTCTGTGTCGCGGGGTTTCCTCAGTGGTATCACGCCGACGACGACAAACGGTCTGATTAAGAGTAGATGATAGTGCGACTTGGATAATATCCCTGTTCATCTAATCTAATCAGTGTATCCAGTCGATGTCACCTGCCACGGGGCAATGACTCACATTCTTAGATCTAACTGCAACCGATTTGCCAATCGGGACGATGCACGAGAATCCGCAGCCGACACTGACACTCATTCCCGAACACCGCACTACGCCCAACCACCGTTTGTCGCTCGTCCCACAACACAACGCTAGACGATGGGAAGGGTCGACGAAAGCGATATATCGGAGGAACTTCTCCACAGCACTCCTGGGAACGCACCCGTCCAAATTAAAGGTGCGCTTTACGACACGGCCAACGTTGGGCGGCCTCGTGGTTGGCCAATGGCTGGTTGACCCACACACGTCTCCTTCCATGTGCGTCTCTTTGTAGAACTCGTCCTGCGTTGGTTGTCCTTGTTCGCCAGGGATGGGTTTGGGGGGCGGACGACGCAAGGTTTGGACGTTGTCGAGGTCTCGATCGTACCCAACGTCGATGAACCGGCGAGGCGAGAGGCGCGAGTGGTATTGGAGGTGACTGTCACTGAAGGTCTGACCCCGAACCCGTTTGATGTGCAATGCTCATCGTCATCCTCTACCGTCATATACTTTTACGGGCCTTTGGCGCCTGGCGACTGTTCAATCGGCTCTGAATTGTTCCCCGACAATGCAGACATGGTGAATTCTTCTGGGAATATGCACGGTGCCTGTACCGCACATCTCGTCGACGTGTACGTGTCCCTCGTGTTCTCGGCCGTTTGACGGTCCGCCGTCGCACCGAGGTCATCGTGTTCGCTTGTTGACACGTACGCATTGTTTGCAGATGCACGACGCTCCCAATCGCTGCCATGTCGTTGGCGAACGGCGGGGAGGGTTTGGCGGGGGTGTCACAGGCTATCAATGTCATCTATCATGCGCCAGCGAGCCTGCAAGTATTTTTCTTCTTCCCTGTTGGCGACCGTGTCCTAACGTGGCGTGGGTCCATGGCAGGGGTAATAAACTCAGGTTGATCAATACGAGTACAACGATCGGGGCACGTGTGTGGAGTGGACGCATCGAGGTGAGTCTGGCGTGGGCTGGATATATTTTATTGTGGCCGCAGCGGAAAGTTGGCTCGTCTGACGGCGTCGTAGATATGGGACGTGACGCATCGTCGGCTGGTTGCGTCTGCCACGCATGTCAAGATGGAGGCGTCCGAACCGTCGTCGTCGAAACTGTAACTCGTCTGATACGGTCGCAGCCATCGCAGCATGGCCAGGCAGTGGGTGTTGTTGTGTTGATGCAAGGGTCTCAGGGACGTTTCGGATACCTAGATGGCTGGTTGGCCTGGATCAGGTAGTAAACCCGGGTGATTGGGTTACGGGGGTCACCCCATTGACACGACGCTTATTCTACCTTGTTGCTAATCATCGCATTTCTTTTATTGGACGAATTTGTAACCAGTCTCGCGAGAGTTGAACGGGTTTAATGGACGGGTTTCCGGACCCTAGCCCGCCCTGAGCGCGTATAAGTCTAGATCGAACTGGAGCCAATGGAAACTGTCGCGGGAAGCTGTGGTGGTCTCGTCACGAGAACACAGTCGACTCCCTCCTAACGCATACCTCTCGGGATAGCCCCAGAGCTATGGGTTACTAGGGAGTATGGGTTATCAGGGAGGTCGTATGGTGAAACAAGGCATTTTGGGACATCAGAAATGCTATTGGTTATGAGGGAGTATGTGTTATGTAGGGTATGTGTTATGAGGGAGTTGACTGTATACGGTCGAAATGCTCGTAATGCTAAGTAGAAAATCTCATAATAATGATGGATATCACCAAAATGTAGTCATTTTAGCCGCCGAGCCTGGTGTACCATTGCTCCAAGTCGAAACGGTGATACGACCCGATCTCACCTGAGATAAGATAACTCGGGGGTCCGTCGGTCCGACCCGGACTTGATTGATTACCGCTAACTCACTCGATCTCAGCAGGGCAAAACGGATATGAACATCAAATCGTTGGAGACGTGTCTACTCGTAGGGCGGTGGGACGACCAGCTCTCTGCTTTGAAGTTTCTGGAAACGATCCCCGTGACAAAACTTGCAAAAGCAGTCGTCGACGGTGACTTTCGAACTGTGTGCGTTCGGTGAACCTTTTGACCGTCTTCTCCAATGCACTCTGCCGTCCGTCCCTGACGCGCAAGAGCAGGAACTCGTCCTTCTCGTCCCGGGGGTGGCCTGTCTCCACGCCTTCGTCCAGGCAAATTGGACGGGTCTCGACCTCAACGTGAAGCCCTCGGACGTCCTCATCTTTCCTGAACACCCTCACTCCCACTCACCTCCCGTCTCTGACCCCGTTCTCAACTCAAAAGCGGTCGCCGATCTCGCCTACGGTGGCAAACCCACATATCACCTCACTCATTCCGCTGCCTTTCTCCGATTCGCGCAGATTCTATTTGACGCGACGCATGCACACTTGAGCTATACACCCTGGTAGCACTTGGGGCCAGCGATCATATTTGACGACTGGTATGTCGATGTCCTTCCGCCTTTCTCAGTTCTGGTGTGTTTATGTGTCGCGCAGGTGTATATGAGTCATATCAATGCACGAGGACTCCCCTGTGCCGCGTGGGTTTCCTCAGTGGTATCACGCCGCCGATGACAAACGGTCCGATTAAGAGTAGATGATAGTGCGATTTGGATAACATCCCTGTTCATCTAATCTAATCAGTGTATCCAGTCGATGTCACCTGCCATGGGGCATTGACCCACATTCTTAGAACTGTCACGACCGATTTGCTAATCGGGACGATTCGTCTTCTGATGACGAGCGCAGCCGACACTGGCAGCCATTCCCCAGACACCCCACTACATACGTCCAACTACCGTTTGTCGCTCGTCCCACAACACAACGTACGCTAGACGATGAGAAGGGTCGACGAAGGCGATATATCGGAGGAACCCCTCCACAGCATTCCTGGAAACGCATCCATCGAAATCAAAGGTGCGCTTTACGACACGGCCAACGTTGGGAGGCCTCGTGGTTGGCCAGTGGCTGGTTGACTCACACACCTCTCCTTCCATGTGCGTCTCTTTGTAGAACTCGTCCAGCACTGGTCGTCCGTGTTCACCGGCGGTGGGTTTGGGACGCGGGCGATGCAAGGTTTGGACATTGTCGAGGTTTCGATCGTACCCAACGTCGACGAGCCAGCGAGGCGAGAGGCGAGGGTGGTGTTGGAGATGACTGTCACTGAAGGTCTGACACCGAACCCGTTTGACGTGCAATGCTCATCATCACCTTCTATCGTCATCTACTTGTACCGGCCTTTGGCGCCCGGCAACTGATCGTTCGGCTCTCGATCGTTCCCCGACAATGCAGACATGGTGAATTCTTCTGGGAAGATGCACGGTGCCTGTACCGTAAATCTCGTCGACTCGTACGTGTCCCTCGCGTTCTCGTCGTTTGACGGTCCGCCGTCGCACCGAGGCCACCGTGATCGTTTGTTGACTCGTACGCATGGTTTGCAGATGCACGACGCTCCCGATCGCTGCCATGTCGTTGGCGAACGGCGGGGAGGGTTCGGCGGGGGTGTCACAGGCTATCAATGTCATCTATCATGCGCCAGCGAGCCTGCAAGTGTTTTTTTTCTTCTTCCCCGTTGGCGACCGTGTCCTAACGTGGCGTGGGTCCATGGCAGGGGTGATAAACTCAGGTTGATCAATACGAGTACGACGATCGGGACACGTGTGTGGAATGGACGCATCGAGGTGAGTCTGGCGTGGGCTGGATACATTTCGTTATGCTATCCTGCATCAGAAAGTTGGTTTGTCTGACAGCGTCGTAGATATGGGACGTGACGCATCGTCGGCTGGTTGCGTCTGCAACGCATGTCAAGATGGAGGCGTCGTCACGGTCGCCGAAACTGTAACCCATCCGATGGTCGCAGCCACCACGGCATGGCCAAGCAGTGGGCGAGCGAGTGTTGTCGTGTTGATGTCAAGGGTCTCAGGGACGTTTCGGACGTCGGATACCTAGATGGCTGGTTGGCCCATAGACTTCAAGTTGGGTGATTGGGTTACGGGGGTGTTGACACGACGCTTGTTCTACCCTTGTTGCTAATCATCGCATTTCTTGTATTGGATGAATATGTAGCCAGTCTCGCGAGAGTTGAACGGGATTATTGAATGGACGGGTTTCCGGACCCTAGCCCGCCCTGAGTGTGTACAGGTCTGAACTGGAGCCAATGGAAACCGTCGCAGGAAGCCGCACTCGTTACGAAAATGTACAGTTAAAAATCTCATAATGCATATTACCAAAATGTAGTCATTTTAGCCGCCGAGAGTGTACCATTGTTCCAAGTCGTTGAAACGGTGAAACGACCCGATCTCACCTGAGATAAGATAACTCGGGGGTCCGACCCGGACTTGACCGAGCTTCATCTTCAACCGATTGATCACCGCTAACCTGCTTGATAGTATCAGTAGGGAAAACGGACATGAACATCGAATCGTTGGAGACGTGCCTACTCATAGGGCGATGGGACGACCAGCTCTCTGCTTCTCTGGAAATGATCCCCGTGACGAAACTTACCAAAGCTGTCGTCGACGGTGACTTTCGAACCGTGTTGACATCGACGTACGCTCAGCAAGTGTTCAGCGTGCGCATGTCTGTCGCGTTCGATGAGCCTTTTGACCGTCTTCTCCACTGGACCCTGCCGTCCGTCGCTGACGCGCAAGAGCAGGAAGTCGTCCGCCTCGTCCTGGGGGTGGCCTGTCTTCACGCTTTCGTCCAGGCAAATTGGACGGGCCCCGACCTCAACGTGAAGCCCTCGGATGTCCTCGTCTTTCCCAAACACCCCCACCCCCACCCACCTCCTGTTTCCGACCGCATTCTCAATTCAAGGGCGGTCGCCGAACTCGCCTACGGTGGCGAACCCGCATATCACCTCGCTCAATCCGCCGCCTTTCTCCGATTCGCGCAGATTCTATTTAACGCGACGCATGCGCACTTGAGCTATACGCCCTGGTGGCGCTTGAGGGTGTCCATCATTCACCAACAGGTACTCGACGAAGCCGTCCCGCTGCCGTCAGACGTACTCGGTTCCCTGACGCCTCTCGTGGGGCGCACTCCCTCCGACCCCGACCTCGCTGGGCGTCTGCAACTGGAACAAGGACTGTTGGAACACATTCTTTCTCACGACAAGTCTGCCGCGGAGTACTTTGTTCGTGCTGCCCGTGCGACGGGGTTGCAGTATGAACTCACGGGCGCGCTGGGAAAGCGGACAAAGTTCCAGCAGGATGCGCTCTCCCAGCTCGTGCTTCTCGCCGAAAGTAGAAAGCGAGATGACGACGTTCATGAGCGGTCTTCCGCCGATGCTGGCACCTCCGTCGGACCCCTGAACGGGTCGCACTCCCGAAACGATGGATCAGAAGAAGAAGAGAGGGGTGCCAAATCGAGTCTTCCGGAGACCCTGCTATTAAATGACGATACCCTCCTCGAGCAAACTGAGTTCACGTCATCAAACCCGTCTACGACCGCCCTGCTCCGTCACCTGGATCCGTCCTCGCAGCCCCCTTTACACCCACTCGATCAATGCATTCTCTTGTCCCTTTGCTTAAACGTGCGCAATACGTCGCCTTCGCACGGCTTGACAAATGAGCAAATGTCGCCTTACGTCGCCCGCGTCATATCTCATCCTAGAAATTGGTCCGTTCACACCATGGCGCTCCTCCTCCGATCCCGGCTGGAATCGACACGCACACGGACCGTCGAGCGCTCCACGTTACAGCTCCAAGCGCTCGTAGATCAGATGCCCACCGCCGATTCGGAGCTCTCGGAGAGGTTGCTCTACTTCCACGCGATCCCCTTGCCGAGTAAATGGGAGATGGAGCGTGAGCTCGCGTTGCGTTATCTCTCCATTGGCGTCGTCAAATCCGCGCTCGAGATCTTTGAGCGGCTGGAAATGTGGGAAGAGGTGGTCAAGTGCTGGCAATCGATGGAACGACGCGATCAAGCGATCGACGTCGTCCGTGATCTTCTCCACGGTCGAAAAGAAGAAGCCGAGAGCGTCCTCTCGAGAGGCAAAAACGTTTCCTCCGCCAGACGCACCACGCTTGACGCCGCGAGGGAGGCCAAGCTGTGGTGTCTCCTGGGAGATCTCGAGCCCGAGAACGCTGTCGCACATTACGACCATGCGTGGCGTTTGTCAAAAGAGTCGTCGGGCCGTGCGATGCGCTCGTTGGGGGGGTATTATTTTGCGCGCGGGGAGTTTGAGAGCGCTGTACCGTGCCTCTTGAAAGCGGTGGCGATCAATCCACTCCTACCCCGACCGTGGTTTATCCTCGGTTGCGCGCACATGCGGATGGAGAACTGGGAGGGGGCACGAGACGCGTTTAGCCGATGTGTCGCCATCGACGACGAAGATGCCGAGAGCTGGAATAATTTGGCGACCATCTACCTCCGCTTAGACCAAGCGCGCAAGGACGTCAACGAAGGGGAAGGGGGCGCCTCACAAGTAAGCTTCTCGCACGCCCCTCGGGCGAAGAACTGATCATGACGCGTCTTCGTCCAGGGAAGCGACGTGTCCGATAAAACCGTCTCGTTCTCGAACAAGACGCTTGCCTTTCGGGCTCTCAAGCAGGGTCTCAAATACAGATACGAAAACTGGCGGATGTGGTCCAATTACATGATCGTCGCCATGGACGTCGGCGAACTCTCTGAAGCGTGCCGTGCACAAGCGCGCATCGTCGAAGAATGTGCGGCCAAGGTTGGCGCTGAATGCGTGGACCAACAAGTGCTGGCGCGTTTGGTAGATGCCGTGACGAGGGTACCAGCCGACCCTGATCATACCGCTGCCGCTGTCACTGGTCCGGGGGAAGACGCGACGGGCGGGGGGGCGCGGTATGCTGGCATGAATCCAAACGAGGGACGTGGTCTCGTCAAGCGCGTTCTGGATCTCTTTGAGCGGACGATCTTACCCCGCGTATCCTCCCCCGACATCTTCCACGCCTATGCGCGCCTGCTCACATGGCAAACCCGGTGGGAAGACGCACTCAAGGCCTATCTGGACGGCTATCGTTGTGGCACGGCGGGGACGTTTGAAAAGGGAGACACGGACGTTGAAAAATGGCGTGAAGCCGTACGCGAGGTCGAGGACATTGTGGACGTGCTCCGAAATTTCGGGCCGCGGCTGCAAGGTTCCAATTGGAGACACCAGGGACGGAGTATCGTGCGGACGTTTATCGGACGATCAAGAGATTTCGAAGACGAACCAGAGTGGTCCCGTTTACTAGAGATACAAGACGAGCTGCGGAGTGAAGAGTAGGCATGACGGCGGTAATATAATGCGAAATCAAAGTGAGACGGGTTTGTAAACGAGATGAAAACACGGAAGAAGCATGCAGCAAAAGAAGTAACAAGAAATGATGGCCGAGGGCGTTTCACAATGACGGGAGGTGTGTAGGTAACGTGCCATAGAGTCTAGGTTATGTACTCCGGTGGGTATGGTGTGAAAAAGAATCGATCGACGGCCTGGGCTGAGATATATGAATGTGTGAGAGGCATGGTCAAACAGTTCCGGGAGAAAACGAAGACGGTGAAAACAAAAAGAAAGGCCTAGGTTTGCCAATTGAGGGCCATGGCCATACGATTGAGGGTGAGAGTGGTGAGTATCTCAGTCACGACGCTGAGACCGGCATGTTTGATAGTGAGCCGGGCGTTGAAGACGTCCTCGGGTTGACTCAATTCCCAAGTCGCGACGGTCGTCCGTCCATCGACGCACTGGGCCGAGTCAGACACGGAAGCTATACACACGAGGGGACCTTACCTCCATTTTCTGTGGAAAGATCTTCCACTTGAGTTCTTTCCCATGTTGTGTCGTGAAATAGCGTGATCTATCATTCGGGGTCAGCCTTGCCACGGGACGCCATTGCCCCCCATTCCCCCGGGGAAACGGGAATGAAGGGGGCAGATAGAACAAAGACGCACGTGCTCCCGTCCTTCTTTTGTCGAATCTGATTCGCCATCGGAACCTCCCTTCCATTTCCATACACAAGAAACCCGCGCGCCTTGTTCGGGCCGAAATAGAGGTAGGCGTTGTTAGGGCCCATGATGTTGGGGTGTTGTTGACACCATTCCGGTTCTCGGGCAACTTGGACGACGATGTTGGGGCATTCGTGGACCTAGGGGATGGGAAATATGTGGGGTTAGATGGGTGGGGATGGGGCGTTGAGTGGACGGACCGTTTTGCTGCGGATAAGATGAGCGGTTAGAGTGACGGTGGCAGGTAGGCTCGGACGTACACAGTGAACGCGGGTCTGGATTCTAGATCTTCAAAGCGGTGGGAAAAGGAGTCGTTTCCGAATTGCAGGAGAACGTATGCAGCAGTCATTGTGAGGGGAGAAGGGGGAGGAGGAGAAGGAGGGGGGAGCGAGAGGACATTGGTGGATGAGCTGCCTTTTGACGGACAAACAACATCTCGATCGGGAAGTCTATAATAACCGTACAGCCACAAAAAGAAGCCCACGTGGTATCCGAAGCAGGGCCACGTGGGAGCGTGGCTTAGGCGATGGATTGGCTCCTTCCGAGGTCCCGCAGTTTCAACATATATCGTGCCCTTTTTTTCCGAAACAAACTTGTGGTTTTTATTTTTAAAACCGATCTCGGCATGGTGCTGGTACACCGTCGACTAATAATCCAGGGGTCCAGTAACATTCTCCGTTCATTACATGCACACAAAGAGACCGCTGCATCAGTCATACACTGGGAAACAAACGTCAGCCAATACCCGCAAATCCCCGCGTGCATCATACCGTGTACGATGCCTGACCAATCGCCATCAGTGAACAATTCTGCGCCGCCAGAACAAGAACGAGCGCCCACCGTAGAACAGGGTCCAGACGAGAATAAAAGTGAACATGTTGTCCTGGCCAGGATTGACCAGCTCTCTCAGACCGCCAGACATGTATTTTGCGGGATTTCCCTTGCAGTTGATGGCGTATATGACAAACGACGTCGACAGCACGGAAGTGGCAAACAAGGCAAATCCGTGCCAGTTCTCAAGGCCGAGTATCCCAGCCACGGCGCCAGCGAAGCACGAGGAAAGGAACTTGATGGACGTGAGGGATTGGTTATGTAGCACGTTGGGCGCAAACACCAGTTGGGCCGCAGGGTCGGACGGCGACGCCATGGGACTCTTGATGGGAACGGTACAGCACGTCTTTTGGTTTCTGGGTGTAATTCCCACGGTCTAAATTACCCCTATCAAGAACATCCCCAGTTGGCGGTTGCAACCATCTTCACACAGTTTGTCATTCGCCAGCCAGAGCTCCCGACTGATGAGTGGCAATAATACGGCTGCAACCATGCGCCGACGCTGAAAAGAATCCGCTGGCGTGGTGGTATTGGCATGGGACACCGGGCCGGTTCCATTGCATGTGATATGCAGGGGCGACTAGGTTCTGGCCATGGAGTAGCCACAGAGTATGGAAGACATGACCACCGAGCGGTGTGGGAACCGCTTACCGGTTAAACATTGCCAGAGCACACAGATATCCGGGATCGAAAAACGAGGATCTCGGGCGTTGAGCCACAAACATGCCAACTAACACTGTTCCGTCTGCCACCGATGGCGCGTGGTCGGATACACGGGCAACCATGGCTGCGAGGTTTCCGGGAGTTGAGAAATGTGGAGCGTGATCCGGATTGCGCCCCTCGTCTCAGTTTGTGCTCTTCATCCCAAATCGGCAGTCAGCGTTTCGGGCTTTGGCAGGTCGATCAACTTGACCTATCACAAGACCAGCCTTTATCGCCATCGCTATCCCATCCAACACCTACCATCGTCCCCTCCATGATGTGCGAGATATCCACAGACGCTCCCACTATCAAAGTCGGCATCATCGGCGCCACAGGAACAGTCGGCCAGCGTTTTATCACCCTCCTCGCGAACCACCCATGGTTCACTATCCACGCCCTCGGCGCTTCTGCCCGATCGGCTGGAAAACCCTACTCCAAAGCCGCAAATTGGAAACAGGCGTCGCCGATACCCACCATCGTGAGAGACACGGTCGTACACGAGTGCCAGCCGGAGCACTTTAAAGACTGCGCCATCGTCTTTTCTGGCCTCGATGCCGACGTCGCCGGAGAGATAGGCAAGCGCCCCTTTCTGTTTCTCGTCTCCGCCCTCGCTCGCTCACGCCCGATCTCTCCCCCCCTCTCTCTCTTTCGGTAGAGGGCGCCTTTAGAACCGCCGATCTTGCCGTCTTCTCAAACGCCAAGAATTATCGACGCGATCCCCACGTCCCACTCGTCGTCCCCCTCGTCAACACCGCCCATCTCGCCATGATCTCGCAACAACGCACGCTCCATGATCCACCCCTCAAAAAAGGCTTCATCCTCACCAACGCCAACTGCTCCACGACCGGTCTCGTGATACCCCTCCGCGCGCTCGAAAAATCATTTGGCCCGATCGAATCCTGCATCGTCACCACCATGCAGGCCATCTCGGGCGCAGGCTACCCCGGCGTACCCAGCCTCGACATCGTCGACAACGTCGTACCCTACATTGGCGGCGAAGAAGAAAAGATGGAGTGGGAGACGCTCAAGATTCTCGGGAACCTCGTCGATGGGGACGATGGCCTGAAAGCGTTCGACATGCGGGCACGTCAACCTTTGCGCGTGTCTGCGTCGTGTAATCGGGTGCCTGTCATTGACGGACATATGATGACCGTCTCTGTTCGCTTCGCGCGGTGTCCGCCGCCTAGCCCGCAGCAAGTGCGTGAGGCGCTTGTTGCGTATACCCCTGATGCACCGGCCTGCCCTTCCGCTCCTGTGCACGCCATATTCGTGCATGAAGAGTCGGACCGTCCTCAGCCGCGCTTGGATCGGTATTACCAGGATGGTGCAGGCGTCTCTGTCGGTCGAGTTCGGCAGTGCCCCGTGCTGGACGTCAAATTTGTTGTGCTTGCCAATAATGTCTCCATCGGTGCTGCAACGAGTAGCATCATTAACGCGGAGGCGGCAGTTAAGAGGGGAATCGTTGTGGTGTGAACAAAAAATGCGGTGCGATTAGCGTTGATAGGCGTACGGATACAACAAGAGGCAGGATCTAGGTCAAACGTACGTAGTGCAAGATTTAGGATCAGAACAGATGTCGATCAAAATAATGGCAAGTTTGGTACTGCAGAATCTATTATGGCGGCGTGCTTGCTGTTAAGGATACGATATCGTTCGCTTGGAGATTACTCCACTCGTGAAGAGCGTTCGCGCATCCGAACAAAGGTGTCGATTAGGCTCATCATATTGCCGATACCCTTCTCTTCTGGGAGCCAATCACCGTTGTTGACGCAGAGAACCTTCATGCGCTCGTGGTAAAGCAGGTCCGGAAGTAATTTCGGCGTAATCAGGAAATATTGACAGCTGTCAGGCTTGCAGGTCACCTCAACCATGGAATCGTGCACCGCTCGTTCTGCACGTTGGTCCATTCCCTAAAAGGACCAATCGGTGCGGTGTCACCTGTCGGCGGAGGAATAACGCACCTGGTTAATCTCATCTACCAAGGAGAAAGGCGTTCGTGCTTCCTCCGTCAAACTCATCAGGTAGAGGATGGTCGTCAGGGAACGCTCCTGAAAAAATGGTATCAATATATTGGTTGAAATCGGGACTAAACGCAGCCTACTCCTCCAGACTGCCTCTGGCCAGTGAGAAGCTGCAACTTCTCTTTGTCACGGAATTTCACGAGAATGTCAATGGCCCACTTGTCGTAATCGTCATGTGGGGTGATCTTGATCTCGCCAGCACATCCAATCCCTGTTCATCCCGTGAGGTGCGGAGGGATTACATTACTCGAACAACCGAGCTTACGATCAAAGGCAGAAGAAAACTTCTTTCCAATACTTTCCACGAGCCTTTCGAGGGCAGGTTGCCAATTGTCCTATTCAGCCAATCAAAATCACCTTTAGTCGGTGGTACGACAACTTTACGTACTCTGGCAGAATTGATTTCCCGCTCCAACCGTTGGCTGGTCTTCTCTTTGTCGTTCAGCGTCTTGGTTAACTTTGCGATCTAAACATGACTTAGTACACGTCTGAGAATTACGACAATGCCTAAACATACCTCTGCCTGTCTTCTTTCGTATTGTTCAATCACCCCAGGATTCGTCTGCATGATCATTTCTAGGTTGGCTTGTTGAACTTCGAGATCCGCCTGCAGTTCTTCTACTGTCCGGTCATGAACAGAACCATCCTTGATGGCGTTATGTCAGCATCCTGTACTTGTCGAGAATAATAATGAAATCTAGGGTCTACGCACCACTTCCATTTTTGCGAATTGGTCCTGGAATTCTTGGTCCATGTCCCGCACAAGCGCGACGCTCATATCTCGCTTTTCCTTGGCGTCAGCTTTTAAAGCGAGGTAAATTCGGTGAGCTGTGCACATGCGATGAGCATATGTCCGCGGAAATGACTTGATGATTCACCTTCCTCAAACTCGGCCAGTGCTTGCTGATACCCTGCGTCCTTCTGCTGACATAGGGCATCAAGTGCGTTCTTATTTGCGCCGACTTGTAAGAACTCAAGCCCACTACGAGTGGCTGCTGCTTGATCGGCAACAGCAGCATTGATGAGTCGCTAGATGTCCGAGAACCAGTAAGCATTCATAACCAACTTGGCGCGGACAGAAAAACGGACAGTATACTCCAGCGAAATCTTTACGCGTTTCTTTGACAATTCGAGCAGCCTCCTCCTGAGGCGAGTGCGCTCCTCATCAGCTGAAGGCGCACTCTCTAATTCCTTGAGCTTATTCTTGCTGGTCACTAAAGATCGTCGCAACCCCTCGTATGAGATACTACCGACTATGAGGTGTTCGACGTACTGATCCTGGCACTTAATGTCGCCACATGCTTCTGCGTATCGATCACTGCCTTCTTTCGAGCCTCAAGGGCTTGCTTCAAAGGAGTTTAGCCGAGTAATATCACCAGTAAAATGAGAACACCTGACAAATTTCTTCTGATACTGGGTTTCCTCCGCTCTGATGGTTCGTTCCTCTGCTGTAAGAGTATCGCTGTCTACATTGATACCCTCAAGGGCTTGTCTCGCATCTTGGATAGTTTGATCCAGTTGTCTTCTGATCTCAGGATCAACTACAGCCCCGTAAGGTCTCGTTGTATAATGAGAAACTTAGAAGGAACCCACCAGCATTGCTAACGAGATTGCGAGCCGGCCGGACTTCGCGTGTCGTGTTCTGCGCAGCGCGTTTTCCGTATCGTGAGCGCTGGACGGTGTTGATAACGTTGCCAGCGATAAAGGTAGCGGAGCCACCTTCACCACGGGTGCCAACACGCGAGACAGCATCCATAGCATTGGCTACGTCGACTTTTGAACCGTCAAGGGCAATAGCCTACATGAAATGTAAGAATTGGATGCAAAAAGAACGAAGGGACGACACACCGTGCGATGCAGATTTATTTCCCGTCTCAGGTACCACAGCAAGCCATCGGGACAGCTGATTTTATCAATAGCATACGCATCAAAACCCAGGTTCTTGAGCTACTCGGGGAGTTAGAAGAACCCTCTCATGGTAGCATTTGGCACAGACCTCTTCATCGTTCATTGGTGGGCCAATATGATCAAGCTTAGGACGGAACCACGTGTTAATTTTTGCATCCTTCCTCAAGCCTGCCTCGTTTGAGTCGTTCAAGCATCGATTGAGTAATTCATAATCTTCTTCGCATTGTGCAACAAGGGTCTTAAAACAAAGGTGAGTGTTAGAAACCACTACGAACAAGTGCATCGATGATCATTCACTTTCAGTTGATTGGCATTGAAACAAGCCTCCACAGAATTCATGAACCTCTTGTCAGGTACGTTACAACAGATCATGGGTGGCTCAAACACCTCCATCTTGAACCTACTCTGATTGTTGCGAAGCCATGCGACCGCGTCGGCATGATCCCGATCCCATGTACGAAGGTTTTCAAGCTTCCGATGACGCTCGTCCTCCAGCCTCTTTAACCTAGCGACACGATAATGAGAGGGTAGAACTGGGCTGCATGCAAATTTCTTACTGGCCCATCGCTTCATTGATTTTGACTTTCTGGGCGGCTGATGCATCGATATTAGCCTTCTGACGGTCCTGGAGTTGTTCCATGCAGATCTTCGTACGGTTGTGATCCGTATTCAAATGGCGCTAGTTTGCAGCCAGCGTAAGTGTCAGCACCGTAGCGTTGTTGAGCGATTACAACGTACGATCTCATTATTTATTGCTTGCAAATCTTCCACTTTAGGAGGATTATCGATCTCGTTCTGCACCTTCCTGATCTGGGTCTCGAGGTCCTTGATTTTCTTCACGCGATCTTTCTCAGCACGCTTCAATCCATCAAGCGTGTTAGTGATTTCCTCGGCCTCGTTCTCCTGAGAAAACTTGAGGTTTGTCGCTCAGAGGGAAGTACAAGTAAAACGAACAAGCTTATCGCTTTCATGCCATCTTGCCTTCATTTGCTGGAACTTTGCCTTGGATGCATTCTTCTTCTTCTCCCGGGTCTTCTCAAATTCCTTGTACTGGGTAACCAATTGTCTATGCGAATGTCATATAATCGAGTCTCCATGAAGGGAATGCAAACTCACTCGCGTTTCGCGTGCACAGGAGCATTTTTGTCTCTGAGCTCTGCGACACGAGCATGAAGCGTGCGCTGGCGTTCTTTGGATTCTGCATAGCGTTCCTTCGCCTCGTGGTACTCGTTGACAGGGATCAGGACTCTCAATATAGAGATCTGAACAATGTTAACCCGAACGGAAGTCAACCGCAAAGGAATAGAACATGCCTGTTTCTCGATTTTCAAGCGCTCCTGATATCGTGCTACATCCCGCTCAAGTTGAGCGTTTCGCTCCTCCATTGCTCTGAGAGATTCTTGTTCCTCTTTTACTCGCTGCGATGGCCGTGTCAACAGACTTGACGAATCTCGTTTTGATGGGTACACATCACCTCTTGTACAGCTTTGAGCTCCTTTCCAGAAGTAATGAGGGTGTCGTGCCACTTTGTTAAATTTGAGTCACCCGCAGCTCGCTGAGTCTCCCTAAGTAACTGTTGGGGGGTCATCTGTGCAAACTCGGAGACTTTGTCTTGAGGGAGAAAAGAACTGGTGACCGCGTATATGCACTCAGCATAAGTCATAACATCAATTCACAATTATCCATTACCAAAGGTTGCCGACTTGGACGTTTAGCCTCGCCATACGCTTCGATACCTCTTTACCAGTAGTCTGCTGACCGTTGAGAGTGAATGTAGATGCTCTTGTCTTTGCGCTGAGGTTGCGTCGAATGATGAGATTCCGCTCGCCTTTGGCTCCTTTCAGCTCGATTTCAATATAACCTGTTTCCTTGTCATTCTTGACGAAAGAACTGATCTCGCTGGCACGACCCAAGATCTAGTAGACGTCAATACCTGATCCCCAACATATGCGGTAGACTGACACTAGGAGACCAATTCAGACCGAGGCAGATTGCACATGCAATACTACTCTTCCCAGTGCCGTTGGGCCCGAGGATCATATTTAGATACGGTCCTGGACGGAACTCCACCCAATCATAGGTAACGAAGTTCTCCAACTGGATACGGACGATAGACCCAGGAATGAAGCTATGAGAATGCCGTAAGGGTAATCCATCTCAATGCCATCCCAAAGAAGCGACCTACCCATCTTTGTCTCGAGGATGCGTTTTGACGCGTTCTGGTTGCATCTGGTTCGGGCTCGCAGGAACGGAAGCGCCAACTGAGTTGACCCTGGCGCGCTTGCGCCTCGTGGGCGTTCCTTGCTCTTCTTCGTCGCCCTCTCCATCGAATTCTTCGCCTTCGGCATCTTGATCTTCCCCGTTTGCTTCCGCACCGTTGGGTTGAGAAGGTATTTGTGCCTCGTTCTCCTCTTCGTCAGACTCGACGCGTCGTGCTTTCCCCTTTTTGGCGTTCTCCTGCTTGACCTTCACCCCATTTCCGTGCGCATTTAGCCCGACTTCCTGGACAGAGACATCGTCATCTACGGTCGCGGCGCGCGTTCGGCGTGCCATTGTTGTCGCGCCGTCGTGGAGCAAATTAACACGAGGCGGAGGTATTGGGTAATGTAAGGGAAACGCGTCCGAGATTGGCACTTGTAATGTTGCTTTAGGGCAGGTCATTTCGAGTCACGGTCCGCGGTTGCGCTCGTCATTGACGCATCGGGAACTCCCATCATCGATGAGCATCCGGAGAAAGAGTACAACACACGATCTTGCGACCCTTCGGTTACATCCAGATGGATCTCGCGTCCAGCAATCCTCGGTCAACGCCAGGCATCGCACGGCAGGATCCACCGTCGTAGATTCTAGAGGAAATTGGATCGCCAAAGATGCCGGCGGTAAGACTTCAGTCAAGAAACGGAGGAGCATCAACAGCATCATACATACGAGCGATGCGGAAGGCGAGCTTATCAACCTCTCCGGTGACGAGGGGAGTGGAAAGGATGCACGCCGCCAGAGTAAGGGTAAGCAGCGAGCTCGCGATAGTCAAACCCCAGACGAGGACTCGCCCCAAGAGCCGGAGTCGGGACGATTGAATACAAGGACTAGACAGCGTCTCTCCTTCATGCACGATCTTAGTTTCCTAGACCCTCCTCCCGTCTCCGTTTCATCTTTCGAGCAAGATACGGACCCCTCAGACACCGCTTCTGCACGAGAACCCCTCGTCTCTTTCCCAGACCCAGCCCCTGTAAGCCCACCACCCTGGGCATGATAGTTCCTCCCTGACATCACTCAAGGACCTATTGAAAGCCATCCACCATTTTTCCAGCTGCTACTACCACGAACGAGGGCAGCTATTCGATGGTAGCAGGAATTTTCGCGGGATGAAAAAGGAAAGACGCAGGCAATCGCAAGAAAATATCCATACTCTCGCTGCCAACACCCACACCCTCGAAGACCATAATATTGACTCCGGGACGGAACACTCAGAAACAGAAGACGAGACCACTGAGGAGGATGAAGATGGGAGCGAGATTATGGATACCGAAGACAGCGGGAAAGAAGGACCCAGAACTAAAGGCGAGACTTACAGGAAGGATATATACAAAGCTTTCGATGGCTCTGCCCTCATGGCCATAGGTTCGTCGACAAATTTCGATTCCGAAGCTGGCTCAACATATTGCAGGCATTGTGTTGCAGGAGTATGTGGCACACACTCTCTCATCGAGACCTTGTACTTCAGAGGAACCTTGGGACCCGAAACGGAGAAGAACCGGACCATAACAGCCAATGATGGCCGTCGCGCAAGGATAATAGAATGCGATATATGATACAGGGCGCGAAAGATGCACATAATCACTACTCCGACGACGACGAGGGTGCTGATACTTTGTTCTTGGGGTCAAGCTTCAAGATGTATTCGTCCGTCAAGGTACCATCCTCCCACCGCTTCAAGATATTATTCCGGTAAATGCCCGGATTTGGCCCACCGAACACCTTGAGTCGCGCCATGCGGCGGTCTCGTAGTTTGTTCTTGGGTAGCATACCTGAGACAGCATGATAAATGATCTAGAGGGAAGAGCACACCTAATTACAGAAACCTGAACAGCGGGGGGAAATGGAGCGCACCTCGTTTGGCTTCTTCTCCATCATAGTCTTGTAAGGCGTTTCTTTGAGACCACCCGGGTACATGGAATGTTTTCTGTATACGAGCTGCTCGTCTTTCCTCCCCGAAACCTTGATATTCCGTGCGTTGGTCACCACGACATAGTCACCGCAATCCACTATACAATAATCAAACCAGATTCAATTCAGAGGTATAGCACGACACCACTCACCACCTTTGTCATATATAGGCTTGTGTTTACCCATGAGCACAAGCGCGATCCTCTCCGCAAGTTTTCCCAACACCCTGTTCGATGCATCGACGTGGTGCCATACCCTAGCGTATGCGAGCGCTGTCTGTCATTTTTCTGAGTGAATCCGACTCCTAGCAGATGGGACGGAAAATGCCCATACATTACCAACGGCTTGCGACATCCTCAAAGGCTTCTCGACGCCAATTATTGGCGGACTGCAAGTGGCGTGATCCATACTCACACAGGCGGTTATGTCAGCATCCGAATCAGGCAATCACACTAGTATGTCCGGGTTCGGGAAGACTCCTAACTTGAAGAACTTCCACCCGAACAAATGACACTCTTCAATGATTTTACACAAAGATACATGGCGCACATCTGTAGTTCGGCAATGCACAGATGAACAAGAGGTATAACAACCAACAGTGATGATTTCACTCGGCCTTTCTCCCGGGGTTAATCAAGTCGGCTCCCTAAAACTCGACCATCAGTGATGTCATGGCGCGACAAAAAGATATTCGCTCGCCTTTTCTCCGATGGCATAAGCTGTGTCGAGCAAATGCGCAGCGATGTGAAGTGGTGCAACAGACATATCCACCACACGGAGGTTTTGCGTTCCGCTGTCGCGTTTGTTTAGTCAACACACCGAACGACGTATACTACAAGTATACGACTTGCTAGACGCGCAGGTCCTTGTCAACGACGCCACCCAGCGACTTGGGCGCCATCGCTGCTGTGCCTGAATTCTCATCAGAGACAAGGTGAAGGGTACTTATTACAAATCACGGCACACCGATGGGATGCCCACAAGCACCAAGGTTGTTGCGTACAAAAATTTCAAAGTCCGCATAGGTTTGGACCTCTGGTCCAGGTGTACTCGGTCCAACGATGATGTTTTTGAGCGGTGCTGTCTCGGAGAGCTTGCGCACAAACTGTGTAGCTTTCGTCAAGATCTTGGTGTCTTTGATTCACGTGGTCAAAACTTATGACGAGCGTCGGAAAGGAGAAGTGTATTCACCGTATGAGTTGTTCAGATAGTCTGGGTTGATACTGGGAGAGGCCAGTGGATCAGGCGATGAAATGTGCTATGAAAGTAAGGTTATGCTCGAACGTTTAAGATCGGAGGGAACGTACTACTGAACCACGTGCGACGAGATACTGGTGCGAAGGCACTGGGGGGTTGGCGCTGGTAGGATGGGAGAAAACAGTGTGTTCACGTACAGGTAAGGATACCACCAGACTGATGTAGGACGTGTTATCCTTCGGCGTGGAAGTAAAAACGTTCGGGACCATGATCAGCTCCACGTCACCCACTCTACTGTGTTCAAAGAATTTTCTCTGAATTTCCAGTTGTCTTTTGTGGAAGGGGTTGCTTGCTCTAGAAATTTCTTTCTCCAGTTCGGCCTTCAGCCCACCCACTTCTTCTTCCGTTAAGAAGTTCTTGAACTTGATGAAACCATATGCAGAAACAGTCGTCGCGTAGGCACCAGTCCTCTTGTCGGAGCTGGGGGACAACGCCACTGGCAAGTCGGCGAAATGTTGTAACGGCTGAATACACAAACTGACTATTCTTTCTCTTGCTCTGCTTGATATGTAGGATCATTCCGCAGGCGATCTATTGGTATTAAACTCCTAAGTGACCCAGCGGTGAACGTCGAACTGAAGCTCACCAAAAGTGAATACGCCTTTCTTGACGACAAAGTCGGAGGTCACAAATGGGTGCTCTTGCAGGTTCTCGCCAACAGCGGGAAGGTCGATAATCGTTGGGATGTTGAACTATGAGTGTATCTTAGGGTTACCAATACCACTAAGTTCGAGAAGCCGAGGGGTGTTGTAGGCACCTGCCAATAAGATCGATCAAGTCACCCATCCGGGAATTCGAGGTCCCATCTAACTCACCTGTAGATACGATTATTTCTTTGTTGGCTGTCAAGTTTGAGGCTGACACCGGCGTGACCGAAACCTTCCAGTCAACACCTCTCAAACACTTCAATCCGACGGCCTTGAGATCGTGGGTGGAATCACTGGGATCGAACACAAGCTCTGTTGCATAATAACCCTCCAATACAACCACGTTTGGTTGAGGAAGAGGCGACTTTGGGTCCCGTAAATAAGCGTTAGCAGCGTAAGATCGTGTTCCCTCCTTCCGGTTCACTGCCGTGTCGATATTGAACATGCCAGTTGAATCACCATATCCCTGATTGTTGACATCAGTTCCGCAATCTCATAGTGTGATCGAGAGGTCGCATACAGGGCTTCTATTCGTCTTGATGCCAAAACTGCGGGTTGTGTCAATCGTCGGCTTCAACAGATCTGTGTAGATAGTGTTGTGCGTGGAATGAATCGATCCATGATGCCCACGGAAATCCGGTTCTTCTCGGCGCGCAACCTCGTCTTCCTCCTTTGAGATTCCGGGGAATATTTGATCTGTTTCCCACTCGTATGCTTCGTAGCGCTCTTCAGCTTTGAAATAGGGGAGGAGACCTTGCCAGTTCCATCCAGTACCGAACTCGCTCCAGGCATCGTACTCAATGCTGGAGGCACGCATCCTGACAAGGAAATTGATACCACTTGATCCTCCAAGTAATCTCCCACTAAAAACAGATGCAAAATTAGCATGGCTAATGCCCTCAAAGAAACGAGTGCAACACGTACGCAGAAGAGGATACCTCACGACCATTTAAATTTGGTTGGGGGACCTGAGCCAAGGGTGAGCAGAATCACTAGACACCGCAAGAAACATACAGTGTGATAGCTCCAATCATAATCCTTGTTTCCGACTGCCATGCCATATGCCGCTGATGCAATCGTAGTTGAGATTAATAAAGGAGCTCTGCAACAACAACACAAACCTGGAACATCCTGGAGATACACTCAGTCATAGGTGACACCATTAAGTTGGTGCGCTTACAATCACAGCATCTTCACGGTACCTGCCAGCTTCAACCACACATACGTATTGTCCAGGCTCCAAGCTTTCTGCCAGTCTAAGTAAAGTGTTAAATCACGCTGCCAGCAAATTCAAAGGTGAACCAAGCCGGCTCAACCTAGATGCAAGAGCTAAACCAGCCGTACCCCCGCCTGCGAACAGATTAGCGTTGGTACCGCATTAGATTAGTCGTGAGCACCTACCAACGACGATGTAGTCGAAATCAAAGGTGGAATCCTTGAATACTCCGTGACCCTTCAGGGTGGATTCAATATCCTCGTGCGTCTGAGCGATGCCTTGTTCAGCAGGATAGTGCGGTACAGAGAAACGCGTCGACAGAGTGGATCTCTGCTGATCGGTCAAATCAAGATTGGCGGTGGAGAGGGTCGGGTCGAGACACCAGGTAGGCATGGTTTACTGGTTTCCTTTGATCTGTCAGAGGAGACAGCGGGGCATTTGATCGTCTACAGATTGCGATTCGATTCACAGGATGGGCTACCAACATTCCAGATCTGGCATTATTGCTGCACATGACTTGCTAGAAGTGTACTTTGCATGACAGTTGTTTCGGCATGTGCTGCGCACGAGGCCGTCTGCTCGCCCCATACGATCTGGTCACCAGACTAGTCAGATGGAACTCGATGAGACTGTCAGATGGAAGATTAAAATACTCACCGGTCTTGAGGGGGTAGAATGGAAGTGCCAACTTGTGGCGTCTCAATTGTCTCAACCAGTACTATGTTTGAGGCTGTGAGCGAAATCCGATACTCAACAACCTCCTGACGGAAGTGGCTCGGCTCTCCTGGGACGAAACACGAGAAACAAACCGAGATCGTACTTCATTGGACCAAGACCTGAACCAAGTTTCCATTGGGGGGCCTCATATGACGGTTCCAAATTTGCACTTGAACGTTGGGAACGGAGCGAACGTCCGCCTCCGACTTTCAACTCAGCCTACTACGTGACCGCGTCCACTAGTATTGCTACCACAGTTCGCGGTGCATGAGGTTGCTCCGCACTACAGGATGGCAACAGACGAATAACAGCAATTACATTCTGCACGTGCTGGGAGCTGAAAGAAGACAGAACAAGTTTGATAGCAAGTGTCGTACAGACATATTGGATCAACAAGCCTAATAAACTGCAAGGTGGATGCTCGCTTTGAAGGTAGCAAAGTTGTCACCCAGCGTAGCTACACACTGGATCCTGTTCCTTTTATCTTCTCTCACGCGACAATCGTTTTCCCATCTGCCTCAATTGTGGCTGTTACTTCAAGTTGAAGCGGATGGCTTGTGCCTCATCGTAGCTGGTTCCTTGAATTCGTCGCTTGCACACAGTAACTTCAAGTTCTTCTTCCCAGATCCATTGGTGTCACTCCATGCGGGCTTCTCGGCTCCTCAAATTCAAGCTATTGGTCGTTGGAAGTCCGGTGCTTTTGAGCACCCGCCTTTTGCTTCGCTATTTAGGCTTACTCGTACGCTTCCTCCCTTTTTCTATACTCACTACAACACCCCACACACTCATACACACTCAATAACAAACAAGAAAGAATCGCCACTCTCTCTCTCATTAAACACCATTTTCCAGCGTTCTTTCACGTATTCCCAGCTTTCGTCTTGTTTCGTTGTGCTCGTTTACGATCTTCTCTTGTAGCACTATTTGTACCTTGCAATGTCACAAGAGTTACTCCCCATGACTCGTTTCTGCCTCGCTCATGACAACAATTAGTCTGAAGTCTAATTTAGAAATACAGGCCAAATACGCCCGGCGGCCCTATCGTATCTGTTTTACTATCTCACCAACACCTTATCCTAACTCTGGGGAAGGTTCCCAAGTTGGAACCACCCAAGAGCAAAGCCGTCCGCGGTCATCAAACAAACATGCAACATATCAATGGTTCCCGGGTACAGTCACCAAACAAACACAACCTTGCGGTGTCATCATGACAACATCTATGCCTTTCGAAGGAGATGTATGCAGGTACTACGAAGTAGACTGAGTATATGAGGTGGTGTAACGACGAGTTGGGGGGGGGGCGCTGCTGCGATCCCGGGCGGCGAGTCGAGCTGTGGGCGGGCTGG